>JAQQSW010002290.1:0-14999 GCA_028646575.1 Pseudocheirus occidentalis
TTGAGGTGGGGGCATTCTTATGCCTAGATTCCTATTGGTGGCCCTTGATCAGCAGTTGCTGCTGCCGTTATGGTGGAAGGTGTTGGCTGTGGGAGCTGGGAGGGAAGCATATTCTGGAGTTTTATAGGAGACTGACATTACCATGACTCTGGGTCAGGGCCTGTGCAGACTCTATCAGAATTAGAGAAGAGAAGGTGGCCGTGGTAGTGGTTGTGGCTTGATTTCCATGGTCTGTACTATCTCCTATGTCTCCTTCCCAGTGCCTTGCTACTTTGGATGCCAACTCATGCTACGTCTGAGATTTGGTGACTTCAGGTTAAATAAGGGTAGCAGAAAGAACATATGAAAGGCTCCTTAAAGTCAAGGAACATTTTTGTTTTGTCTCCGCAGCCCAGGGACCATGCAGTAGGGTATCCTCTTTCTCCTCTTCCTCCTCAGAGGTTCTTAAACATTTTTTTTTCCCCTTCTCTGATCCTCTTCCTCTTTCAGCAGCATGTTGCTGGCCCTAGGGCATGCGTAGGACAAAGAGCACATGATTTGGTTTAAAACCAAGGCTACAGTGAAGTTGCTGGATGCAACTCAGGCAAGAGCTACCAGAAACCTCTGACTCATTACAACTTTGATTTTTAATCAATTTTTGGTCATTGTGCATTTAGAAACCTTTTACTTGTGCCATTTTTTTGGACTCCATATGAGGCTGTGACCTGTAGTTTGAGAAGCACTGTAGAAGATAATATGAATAGAATAGGTGTTTGCTAAATATTTGTTGAATCTAATTGGGTTAGATATCACTATTCAATTCCCCCAAAAGTTACAAACTGCATCTTTCATTTTCTAAGCAGCCACTGTCATCATTCTTCTCATCCTTTCTTTTTCCACGGGTTCAAGGCCTTACAAAGGACTCCAGTTTTAAAGATGAGGCATCAGCTGAGCTGAGGAGTTGCCAGGAGGAACCACGGGTTCAGTGACTCACAAAAGGGACAGCTCATCCACCTGTGAACACTTAGAACCACACTCAGAACCCCCAAACAAAAGGCCATCCTTCTGAGAATGCCGTCTGCAGATAGCAAGGCCACAGCTCATCCTCTAGAGAGCTAGCAGTTGACTAACAATAAGCTTTCTTTAGCCTCCACTTTCTTTTCACTAAGGAGACTTCACTCATGCTGGAAAATTCTCAACTTTCTACTTCTGAGCCTGGCTGTAAAGCAGTTCATCCCTTAGGATTCCCTTAGGGTGCTTTTCACAATGATACACTCAAATCAGAGACTAAATATCTAAAGTAACAGCCTATTCCTATGACTAAATAGACTTTGATCATCACCATTTTACATTTCAGTATTGACCTGAATCGAGAATGATATTTTTTCTTTAAGACCTTACAGGTTCAGGGAATGCACTCTGCCTTCAAACGGAGCTGTTAGCAGATCGGGAAATTTATATCATATTTATACAGAAGTAGAGATACTTTGAGATACTTTGTCTTTGAGATACTTGGAGATACTTTGTATCTTGGGTTCCAATGGATTCCTGGGACACATCTATCCGAATCAGCTACCTGCTCTTTTACTACCCTTTACTACAAATGCTCTTTTACTACCCTTACTCCTTACCTCCAAAGAGACAAAACAAGCCAACAATTTGGGATCCCCAAAACTCAGGGGGGTGACAGTGGGCTACATATGGTTAGTGGAAGAATTGGGCTTGGAATCTAGGTAGACTGAGTCGCATCCCTTTTGTTTCCAAAGAACCACCATGCATCCTACTTGTAGCTACTTTATCAAGAGTAAGCAGAGGAGGTAGTATGGTCAAATGAAGAGAGGTCAGTGTTGGAGCCAGAAAGATCTGAATTCAAAGCCTGCCTTTAACCTATGCTAGCTGAGACTCTAAGCTGATCATCGAACCTCTCACTGCCCCAAGTAGCTTTCTAAGACTATACATTACTAGTGAGCTGAAGGACTTTCCATACCAAGAATCACTCATACTTATGGAATGGCATGTCCAGACAAATCACACACACACACACACACACAGAGCTATAGCATATATATGATATACACACACATACACACATATGTATGTGTATAGATATGTATATATAAAAGTATGTATGTCTGTGTACTCACACAAACATAAATATAAATACAAAACGTATACAAATAAAGTCAGAAATATGCATTAGTTACAACAAATGGAACCCAATTACATGCTTATTTATTTTAAATAAATTTAATATATACGTATATGAACATGTGCGCTCATATATTTTGGTATATATATAATATATGTGTGTATGTACACACATATACATGGACATGTTATGTGTTTCAAACAATAATATCTTACTTTGTCTCAGATTCATTATAGTCATTGGTAATCTTAGTCAAATCTATTTTGTACAGATATATACATACACATGTGTATATATAATATACACATACACACATGAACATATTTATGTGTGTATATATGTATATTATATGTGTACATACATATATGCATATGTATGTATGTGAGACATGAGGTGAAATTAGTAATTATCTTCGGACACTGACCCCTGTTTTCAAAACCTAGGATTTCACTTGTGCTTATAAATGTTAGTCAAACTAGAAGTTGGAATTGAGCCCTAATTCATTGGATTCACAGAGTCAGAACTAGAAGGGACTCTAGCTAGAGGTTATATATTTCAAACCTTTCATTTTGGAAGTGAGGGACTTTCCTGAGGTCAAATTCACAGGTGTGATAAGAGACAGGCCCTAGAATGGGGTCCTAGCTGCCTAGATCTGAAAACCAGGGACTCTTTTTCTCTCTGTCTCTTTGCCTCTCTCTACATCTTTCTTTCTCCATGTATGTATGTATGTATGTATGCATGCATGCATGCATGCATGTGTATATCTATATAGTCTCTGTGTGTATGTGCAATACAACATATATACACACAATTGTGTTGCATACACACATTTATATTCTTAACTATTATATATGGGCAGCTAGGTGGCAAAGTGGATAAAGTGCCAGGCTGAGAGGAAATTTTTTTCCTGAGTTCAAATCTGACCTAAGACACTTCACTAAAGCTACATTACCCTGAACAAATCATTTAACCTTCTTTGACTCAGTTTCCTCATCTGTAAAGTGAGTTAGAGAAGGAAATGAACCACTCCAGTATTTTTTTCAAGAAAACCCAAAATGGGTTCACAAGGAGTTGACTGTGATTGAAAAAATGACTGAGCAAATTAGTAGAACCCTTATACATACTTTATAAATACATATACAAAATATATACATGCAAAGATGTAATACAAAACAATTGAGCATAAATGTGTGTATGTATGTGTATATATAAACACACAGACAATCCACACATACATACTCTATACATATGTATTTTATATACGATATGTCATATACATGCATATAGAATGTATACATGGTATGCATGTATATTTATATATTTATTTTAGTTATATGTAATATATAGTGTAAATTATGCTATTGTCAGGAAGAAGGTAATAAGCTGTGATCTCAAGGTTACCTGGATCCTTGCCTACCATCATACTTCCGATGAAGACTGGTATAATCAACTATATCACACACATGTACACGCACGCACACACAGACACACAACATAACTTTTAGTAATTCATTTTTTTCTTTTTTTTAAAACTAGAAAAGTTGACTTCCATCCTTCAGGAATGCATGTCTTAGGATACTACCTGTATTAGTGGAGATGACCATCCAGCCATCCATTACATGTTAGGCAATTACTCTCTGTATCCTTCCATAAATCCTCTACAGTCGGTCAGCCAACAAATATTGATTAAGCTTCTGTTCTGTGCCAGGCACTCGACCCAGTAGAATGGAGTAGAGGCCTTCAGAGAGCTCCTTTAACATTTTGTGATGCCCATTAAGCACTCGATTGTCAATCTGTTTTCCTGTTGGTTGTGACATGATTGGTACACCTTTTTTTTTTCCTTCTATACATATTCAGTCCTTGATGTCTTTTCACTCCTTCATGCAAATAAGTCATTTTTGGCGGTACGCAGCAGCAGACTACTTGAATCCATGCTACATTTTGCTACTGCTTGTTGGCACATCTTTCATTCTTTTCATATGGTCCCATGATTTTCAGCATTTTGACATGACCAAGAGAACACTGGTTCTAACGGGGGCGTGAATAGCTATGAGACCATACACTATTATTAAAACACTTCCCGATTTCCCAAAAGTGATCTACTCTTTTCCCTGTCTCTCCCCTACCTCGCTCCCACCCCTCACCCCCCATTTAATTCTAGTCCTGGCTCTCTGGCTATCAACAATGTTTTCCAAGATAAGAATTTATAGATTCTTTCAATGGGCTGCCCACCTGAACTACGTGTAGCACAATGTTCAGCAAACATTCTTCCTTCACATGGATTTTGCCCACGTATACTGCTAGGATAACATCTTCTGAATGAATATGAGTTCAATGGAGTAACTCTGGAATATTCCATGTTTTCATGTAATCAGCTTAGTTAAATCTTCAAAGAGGAATTTGCAAAGAAATTTGCCATACCTACACAATCCTCAACAGAGTTTATTGTACTTGGCCTCAGTTTGGCTCCCTTGATCTCTTCCCCTCTCCCCATTCTGCCCTAGCCAGCAATCTTCTTCCTTTTTCTTCACGGAAGCAGACTAGTTGGTTGCAGGGCCTACCAAGGTTTCCCCGCAGGTGGGAAAATTAGAAAGCGTACTAGCCAATCCCTGCTGTAAGCCCCTGCTTACACATGAAGAGACCCAATTTCTGACCATCAAGAATCAGGGAGATACCTTTATATACCAATGATCTGCTCTTGGTAAATCCTGTTTGATTTGGGCAAGGTAAGATGAAGCCTTCTAAAATCTGCACCTGGGTTGTTACTCCCTTCTTTTGGCACAACAAGTTAACCCATTCAATTCTCATTAGATAATTGTCTGTCCACAGGGCAGTTGAGAATGGAGCAAGCTTATCACAAACTCCTCATAAGGAAATATAGGTCCCTTAATATATAATTTCATTTTGAATTCTGATAGAAACAATAACAAATTAGTGGTGATACTATAACAATGTTTTATAGCGGAAAGAGGAGCAGCCTTGAAGTTGGGAAATTCTTGATTCAAGCTTGCCTCTGATTCATACCAGCCTTTCAATCTCTCAGTGGCCCAGGTAACTCAATAAAAGCCTAAATGAATAAGTTACAGGCAAGTTTTTAATTTCCATCAATGAAGGGGAGTTTTCACACTGGATGTTTATCCATACAACTGTAAGTTTAGACCCCAAAGAGATACAACACTCAAATTCCTCATCCCATTCCCCTAAAAAAAACCAAAAAAAAACCAAAACACAAATATGAGTAATCCTCAATTTAAAAAAATGTAAAGCCAGATATTTTAATCTAATGTTTGATGGAAAAATATGTTGGCTTGATCCAGCAAACACTAAAACAGCAGAGCAATGCCCCAGAGGTGTTTGGAGGCCTGACTGACAAAGCTACTAAGCCAGAGGCCTGATTCTAGCTACACTAGTGGAGAGTGGGCTGCTTTACTGGTAACTGTACATCACTTATCCACTGACAATGAATCATGGCCTTATTAGCCTGAACTAGTATGAAGTGATGATGAGAGAGTATCCTTGCCTTTAATTAAAGCCTTGGCCATACCTCTGAAGCACTTCCATCAGCATTTGATCTCTTCATGAACTACTGGAAGGTATTTCAGTGATGGTTTATAGCTCCTTTCTCTGTGAGCCCTGGGCAGGGATTTTCCTTTTCACACTGTGATTTTAATCCCAGCTGGATACAGGCCTCCAAAACACGATATAATTGTGCTCTACATTCATATCAATAGAAATAATTTCTCATTTAATGATTGGCTATTCAAGAGGCTGATCCAGTTACTTACTGAATTTCATTTCTATCACTATGGAATGCTCTTGATGGAAATGATGGATATGCCAAATTTCAGCAATAAGTAAACAAATTCTTTTCAGATCTGCATTTACCCAAGAACTCTAAAGGTTCTACTTTGGGGCATGAATTACCCATTGGACTTCTATACTAAAGAAATCAACATGATAATTGCCGACTTTTTAGTTTACACAGCCTAAAGTGACTCACATTTCATTCATTCAATTTTTACTCTGAGGAATAAATATGAATAATTCTTAGGAGGTGAACAGAAGTTCATCTCTCAAGCTCTAAGCAGAGCTATACTTAAAATTGTGAATAGTTACAAAAAGGAAATGATTATGCCTTTGAATCTCCTTGCCATGAATGGAAATTTCCCATCTGCTTATTAAGAAAACATTCAGAAAATTGGATAATAACAATAATTTGTGTGTAGCTAGCATCTTTCCTCAATGACACTCATAAGCCCATTGTCTCCCAAACCCCTTCAGCATACTTGTGAGAAGCACAAACTTGAGATCCCCTAAATTACCAGTGGTCACACACAGTGAATATGGGGGCATGGGAATAGAGGGGCAGGTGTCAGTCTCTACCATGCTAAATCTAGAAGGATACTGCCTAGCCACATGCCCAAGTTGGTGATTTTTCAAAATACCATCCTTTTTGGACTTCTATTTTCTCAGGATCACAGAATTTAAGAATTGGAAGGGACTGCAGGGGCCATCTAGTCCAACTTATACATCTAGAGAAACTCTAACTTTACCACCCCAGAAAAATGGTGGAGTGACCTCCGTTTAGAGACCACCAATGAGCAGGAATTCATCCATCAAATTGTTGAAAGTTTTTATAGATATCTCTAAAATTTGCCTCATTTTTATTTCAATCCATGGTTCCTGGCTCTTTCCTGTAGGGCAAACAGAACAAGCTAACCTCTTTTCCATATGATAGTCTTCCAAATAATGGAAGTCGGTTATAATGCCCCTCCTGTGTGTTTTCTTCTTCAGGCTAAACATCACCATTTTCTTCAACCCAAATATTCACCTGTTAAAAATTTGCAACCCAGAGAAACTTCTTGTCATGCTAAAAGTATTCAAGTTTAAGTAAAGGTGACCAATGTAGTCACTGATGTTGGAATACATCTCAATAGTATCTTTTAAGAATGGTCTCCATTAACAATAAAAATCCAAATAAAAATATACCTAGTCAGTAAATTTGCTTGTTTTCTCACATGTTTAAGAAATCATACTACATTATAATTCACCCAGTCTCCATCATGGTCCCTCCTCAGTGTGACTTGTAAAACTTGTAAATATATTCTGAGCTTGCTTCATTTAAAAATAATGGAGCTTCAGAGTGATACTCTGTCTTGTACTCCTGAAAGGATTTTGCCTGGCAGGTTAGGCTTTGTGTCTGAGAGGTGCTACAAAGCCATTCCTTCCACATTACCTTCATTGACCTCTCTTGGTACTTTGAATTCTCACCATTAAAACCATTCGTATTGGTTGAATAATTGCCTCCCAAAGGCTACCACTAAAATATGTGCATAGACACATTGTTTTAGAGCTGGAAGGCATCTCAAAGGTGTAACTTCTTTATTTTATAGATGCGGAATTTGACTTGCCCAAGGTCATATAGACCATTAATAGAAGAGGCAGAAACTCAACCCATGTTCTTTGTTTGCAATACCCAATAGTCTTTCTATTGCACCTGGTTGAAACCCCCTTATTTCAAAGAATGTCACTTTAAATTCTAAAGACCTTAAATTCTAGAGGCTGTGTACTTCAAACCCTTCATTTTATGGTTAGGAAACTAGGTCCAGGGAGAATAAATCACGTATGTAATATAAGATACGAGAGCTGAGATTCACTCATACATCCTGTTTCCAAGTCAAGCCATCTTTCTACAAAACATCACCTAGAGCATGGGAGGAAAACAATGAAGTAGGCTCAGAGTTAGCAATCTTCAGAAAATGTAATAGATCTTTTACTCATCTCTGTGGATTAGTTTATCACACTAAATAAATTCAAATTAGATAATAGTGTACAATGCTTTGTAAACCTTTGTGACTTCTGCTGTTATGGGGCATAATTGGCGCAGTGGAGATAGTGTTGGGTCGGTAGTCAGGAAGAGTCAACTTCATGAGTTCAAATCTGCATGTCAGATGCTTACTAGCTGTGTGATCCTGGGCAAGTAACTTAATTCTTGTTTGCCTTAGTTTCTTCACCTATAAAATGGTTGGAGAAAGAAATGGTAAACCACTCCAATATCTTTGTTAAGAACCTCCCCTTCCGTCCCACCAAGTGGGACATAAAGAATTCATCAAAACTGAATTGACTGAATAAATTGCTGTGATTGTTACTTAATTATATTATATAATTATAATTATAATGCTGGCTGACTATTCTCTTGTAGAAGAGTAGAGTGGGGAAGAAGGTAGACTTAGGGTTTGGGGGTCAGAATACACCTAAGATGAATTTCTCATACAAGTTCACATTTTCCCTAAACCTAGCCAGCATCTTCTTTTTGACCAATGAGGAAAAACAAAAAAAGGAATTGATCACTTAAAATCAATAGTGCAGAGAAACTGCATTACTTTGTTTCAAAGTGATTCTGGAATCAGACTGGTGATTTATTACAGATTCTCTTAGCTGACACAATCTGAATCATTCTTCCTCATTAATCCCTTTTCCTGTATTATCATGTACCCCTGTACTTGGGTGTGGTTTCTGTAACCTTACTGCAACTGATTTGCTTCTCCTCTGGGAAGGAGCACAAAGTATATAAAACAAATACCTTCTTGTATCAATTGATGATTCTTTAATGTTCACATTCAGTCATCTCAATTTGTACTTAATTCTCTTTTGCAAGGAGGAGGTAGTGAGCCAGCAAACACAGTATCTGATTGGCTGAAGGCATGCTCCTGTGGAAGAGTTAAGGAAGAATTGCAGCCAACTTAATGAAATTGGAACCAGCCACTTGAAGGAAGATACTGGAAAAAATGCTCCTGATACAGCAAGAGGGAAGGGAGAAAATACTTGTCAGTAGGAGATCCTTTCCTTCTTTCATAGTCACTTAAAGCCAACTATCAACAAAATCTGCTTCTAAAAATAAACTCCATACATGGTATATGAAGCTTGTGACAAGAAAGTAGATTTTGTCTCAAGAAGAATCACAACTGTTCCCTTAGAGCAGAATATTGTGGATATGGCATCGAGCTTGGGGTCAGGATGACCTAGGTTCAAATTCTGCCTGTGATACTTGCCAACTGTCAAATTAAGTCAACAAGAAATTAAAAGCCCACAGTAAGCTAGGCACTGTGCTGGGAATATAAGGAAAGACAACTGGGTCACTTACCCCAAGATTGTTTCCTCCTCTCTAAAATAAGATCACAGATGTGGAACTAGTAAGGATGTCAGAGGTTATGCAGCCCAAACCCATCCTTTTCTTTTTGAAGAAGATCATGACCAGAGTCACACAGCTAATACATGGATGAGGGAATATTTGAACACAGGTGTCAGAATCCAGAAATAGTACTCTTTCCAGTGTACTGCACTAATGTAGTCCTCTTAACTCACATGGTTATTGTGAGTTTCAAATGAGATAATATACATATGAGAGGGAGAGCTGATGAGGATTTCCCTGAAAAAACCAAATTATTTCTAACCTGATTGAATCACTAAGGACAAGGGAGAGGGAACAGAGATAACAGGGGGTTAAGATTCATATATATATGTATGTACATATACATATATGATGTATGTGTGTATATATATATATATGTTTTATATATATATATATATATAAATATATTGTCTTATAAAGTGTGAAGAGGTTCTAAGATCAAAATTGATGAAATTAAAGGGCAGCTTAGCCACTGGATGTTCAAAGAGTAGCCATGTTCCTGTGACTCTTTGAGAAGTGGGGTTCTCTCTCTAGAGGCTACAGACAACTTTTGAGACAATGACCTTTATTAGACAATGAGAGAGGATGATGTGTAAGCATCAGAGGATGATGTGTAAAGAAGAACAGGGCTGGAGCATTCAACTGAGAAAGCTTCCAAGTAGAGATGCTATCCTGAGGGGAAGGATAATAATGACAGATTTAATTAATATTAATACAGGATCTCACAACCCTACTGTGACAGAAGCATGATCTACTTAAGTCACATGTGTTGCCCAAGAGTGTTCCTCTCTACTAGTTTTCTCTATGAGGATACCCACTTTTCCACTAATGCTATATACATTTATGGGGTGTCCCAATCAATCAATGAGTAAGTATTAGTTTAGCACCTACTATGTTCTAGACACTGAAGATACAAGTAAAAGGGTGAAAGGACCCCTACTTTCAAGAAACCTACATTCTAAGGGAGGTAAAAACATTTCTTCTTCTCTCTCTCTCTGTCTCTCTCATCTATTTATAGTATAATGAGGGAATTGAGAGGATTAAGACAATAAGTGGTTAATTGTGGGAACTGAATGAAAAAAGCCGTCTTAAGATATACAATTCTGGTGCTAGCTCAGTTCCTTTCCTATTCAATTATGGATCTAGTCCAAATTCTGTCTTGTGAGAAAAATTTGTTCATTTGTAAGAACTGGGAGAAAACCTTAGGTAAACCTACAAACCATATTTATTCAAGCATGGTTTGAAATTAGCCCTGCATGGCTGGGAAGCTGGACCATCTCTACCTGTTATTTAGAGACCCACAACTAAGGACCTAGGCTATACTGACCAGAAACTTAGGTCCAATCCAGAGATTCAGAGATGCAAGGGGTTTTCTCATAATTGTTTATCACAAGGAACCCATATGTCTGGAAACTGGCCCCATACGGATCAGTCAGTTATTGTTGCATATTCCTTCAACTGAATACAAATACTTCCGGGGAGTTGGCGTAATGGTAAGAGAACTTGAAGATCTTCCCTTCCCCTAATATGTCTCACTTGGAGCCCAACAAGAGAAGCTTACTTAGTGGAGGCTTGTTTTTCAGGAATACCCACACCTTTTGTTACTTTGTAATTAGGCAGTGGGTCACACAGGTTGTAATGTTTTCTGACCCTGAAGAAGCTTATATATTCTCTTTGAAGTAAGGTTTTGCTTTTGGGTTCACTTATGGGAAGAGTTGTATGATTTACCCAGATGAGACTGTGGGCAGCCATTACGGTCCCTGGCTTTGAAAACCCAGATATTGGTGCTTTTCTCTCTGGTAACTAACTGTATGTAGAAAATGGTCAGACATCTAGAAGCCCTGTCTTTTGGTTTGTTGAATTGTGTTATTTTCCCTGTCTATATCTTTTGTCTGCTTGTAATTTCTGTTTGTATTTTCTGAAGTTTAGGGTGCTGACTTTTTCTCTTGAACTAAATGAATGATATATATGTGCGTTTGTTTAAAGTAAGTTTGTTAACCCCTTTTGAGTTGCCTTCCTTTAAAAAAGCAGATCAAAGAACCTGTGCTATCAGCCATCTGGGGTATTCCAGGGTGAATGCCACTACAATTAGATATCTCCTTTCTAATTTCAGGGACTTGTACCTGTTTGCTTTCCCTCTCCCAATTTGGAAAAATCTCTAATCTTTCGTTTAATTAGAAATCAGCTTACTCTACGTTGCATTGTTTCCTTCTGATTAATTGCTCCTATTTGATTGATTTTAATGTATAAAAGTCTGTCTCTCTATGTATTTGGGGTCTAGTCCTAAGCCGAGGAATGGCTTAGTCCCAATTTGTTAGGAAATTGGCATGCATTCCTTCATGAATTAAAAATGCTTGGAAGCTCAAATTTTTGTTTCCTCAGTCGTTTCATCTTTTCCTTGCCAAAATAAAAAGAAAGCAAATACATACAAATATATACAATCTAGTTAAATATAGGGTATTTTGGGAGAGAGGGCCCTATGGGTGGGAGGGGGTCAGGGGAAGCTTTATGTAGGACATTGTGCTTAAGTTGCATCTTAAGAAGGGACTTAAAAAAAACCAAACAAACAAGGAAACAAAACCCCAACATTATTATGACAAAAGACTTTGCCTTGAGTAATTGTATCTACATCCTGGCCAGTAAAGGTGAGTGCATTGGTGGCATTTACTAAGGTTTAATTTTAGGAAAGCAGACCCACAGAATCCTCCAAACCAAGCACAGCTGCCCTCTATGTGACCCATCCTATGAGTGTAATTAGAAAGTGACCAAAAGGGGGTGCCAAACACACATACTATAAAATGCCATAGAAACGCTAGTTGTCATTATCAATATTGCTGTTAGTCATTAATATTATTTTCTAATTGATTTTGCTTCATGACTTCCCATTTGTTTCACTGAATATATCTGTTTGCAGAAGTTCCCATGAAAAGGCTGGTGATAAGAAGACACATGTTAATGCCACTCTGACCTTTAAATCACTGACTAGTAGAATTTTAGAGCTGGAAAAGACCCCAGAAATCATAATAAATTATATTTATGTAGTTTTCAATGAACTTTACCTATGGTATTCTATTCGCTTCTTACATCAGCTCTGGGAGGTAGGTGACAATGACGATTATTGGCCACATTTTTACAACTGAAGAAGCAAATACCCAGAAAAACCAAATAGCTTGTTTCAATTTACTCAAGATGTAAGCAGCAGAGTCAGGATTTGAATACAGGCAGGCCTTCGGATCTTCCATACCCAACGAAGCTGAAGATCAAGATCAACTTCATCCCCTTTTAACTTTTTTCATTTCCTGTTTTACAGCTTGTTGAAACAAGGAGTCCCTGATGATATTTACAGTCACATTTTGGATATTTTGATAAAAAATTAAATTAAGAAGATCACTGTATCTCAATTAGATCTCAAATTAGAAAAGACCTTGGAAGTCATCTAGTTCAGCTCTTCATTTTAAAGATGAGGAATGGAAGTCAATGGAGGTTAAATGACTTATCTAAGGTCATGGAAGTAGCAAGGAGAAGAACCAGTAGAACTCTGGTCCTCTGACTCTAAATACAGGGTTATTTTCACAGCATTATTCAACTCAACAAGCATTGCCTATTATGTTGGCCAATACCTACATTCAATTGTTTATCATTCAAATTATAGACCATTTAGCCATTTTGAACTTCTAGCCATCCACACTGTGAGTTCAATGCCCTTTATACGTATTGTGTTACTTGAGAGTTTCTTTTATCGGGCAGCATAAAAAAGACTATTTCACGGTACCAACCAGTTAGAAGGAAATGGATCTCAATAGGCATAGGTGAAGCAGCAGTAACTTACTTTCTAAGTTCTGATTTCAGAAGGGAAATTGATGATTTAAAAAAGGATAGTAAAGTCAATGTTTTAGTGTGGTTTTCTCAAAAACACATCAAATGGTCCAAAGTATTCTCCAAGGTACTTGCCAAATATTTCTGCCCAAATCTCTGCTGAATTGAGAGTTATAGTATCCCAGATGTGGAAGACCTTAAGGGGCAACTGATTCCACCTCTATGTATACAGGAATCCCTTTTATAAGCGGTCATCTAGATCATGGCCCTCAGAACAGAAATACAATTCAAAAGATCAAAGGATCATAGGTCTAGAATTGGAAAAGGCCTTGGCAGACAGCTAGCCTACTAACTTCCTTATTTTAAAATGAGGAATGGAGGCCCACAGAGATTAAATGCTTGCTTGGGGTCCTGGAAGTAGCAGAGCCAACAGAGCCATCATATCCCCAAATGAAAGCTATACTGTACCTAGTCATGCCACCATTTTCCAGAGTCAGATTTTCATAAAGGAGGTCAAAGAGCAAATCATCCATGTACAGAATGATGAACCCACATTGTGGGTAGAGTCTGTCTCCCAAATATGGAAACATCCACGTGTAACATTCTATCATGTGACTTCAGGATCTACCACCTCCGTTGTCAATAGCATAGAGATTCTGTGAGTGTTGAAGCACATTCTGGGACAATTCACAGAATGTCCCATCCTTTGACTTTGTTGAATTGGCACACAGGGGAACATATAGAAGAGATGGTGTTCACAAAGACAGAGACTTTGGTATCTTAATACTGGCGGTACCAGGATGCCATTGTTTGTGATCAAGAGGAATTGGAGGAGGAAGCTGGGGAGAACAAAACTTGAGTGAAAGAGAACTCTCAACCTTATGAAGTAGTTTTGTAAGGACATTTTTCCTTACATTGACATTCAAGTTTCATCTTGATATTTTTTTTCTATGGGGCAAGAATTTTAGCCATAATTGTAAGATTTCTTTTCTAGTTGATAATTAGGGAAGAAGAGAATATGAATGATCTGAATCTGTGATCACATTGAAGTGGGGTATTCCTAGGATGGAAATGTGGAAAATTCCCAAAGTAAAGAAGAGCTGCAAATTCTTGGTAACTCATAGCACCCATCTGGTGAAATCTATGGATCCTTTCTCAGAGAAAAAAAATCAAATAATTGAAAAAAATGTTAGATTTTAGCTAAAAGTCAGTAAAAATTATATGTGTGTTTGTGTGTAGTTTTCCCCCAATCAAGGTCACAGACAGAGTCCTGAAATCTATTAGTAGCTCAAGGACTCCAGGCTAAGAAATCCTAGCTTAGTGAACTGCCTGGGGCACTGAGAGGAAAAAATTACTTGCCTCTGTTTGTAGCCAGTGAATGTCAGAGGCAGTACTTGAACTCAGGTCTCTCAGACCCCAAGACCAGACTTTCTCTTTTACATCACTGGGGCTCTCATATAATATTGCTACAATGGGAAACCTCAGACTCCATTTACATCACATTAACTTACATAGCTTTTTGTGTGAAAGAACTCACAGTCAAGAAGGCTTCCTGTAATTTGATTTACATTGTCTTCTTAAGTCTGAATTGAGATTATTCTCCTTAAATCTGACCCAGCTCCATGCCCATTCCACTTGTTCCCTGCCAAGCTCCTTCATAACCGTTAATCAGAACTTTCTACAAAAGGTTCAGGATGCATTCATCTTTTGTCAGACTGTGTCCTAGGCGCTTTTAGCACAAGTGTTACTAAATCTTTGTAAGAGCAATATCATTCTTTGGAGAACTTACAAATCATTGCCTTATTGATCTTCTCACTCTTCTTTCAAAGGAATGGAAAAGGTGGTATACTGAAAATGAACCAT
>JAQQSW010002291.1:0-14999 GCA_028646575.1 Pseudocheirus occidentalis
TAGCATTCTCTCAGGAATCTACTGCTGATTGGCTTTACACCATGCTATCTTAAATCACTCACTGCTTGGGGGACCATAGGAGTTGTTTTCTAGAAACAAAACATGGGTTTACCAAACCATTACTCAAAGCACCACTTTGGGTTAAGCTACAGTATTATAGCCAGGGTCACAACTGACAACCTGCCACATTAGGGTGCTTAAATCTTTAGGACTCCACTGAAATAAGGGGCAGGTAAAGTATGCCAGAATAGCTGGTTCCTGCATCTATACAGGAGACTTCTATTTTTTTTTTATAAGATCTGTCCTTTCTTTCTTCCTGACCCTGTTAATGTGCTAATCTGGATCCTGCAGGAGGAGAGGTAACTGGTTACATTTATTCTATTTACACAGAAAAATACAAACTTTTAAAAGTGGACACAATTGTTTCAAGTCTGCTTGATCTGAATATGAGAAGGTTCACCCAAGGGCACCACTCAAGAGATTCCATAGACAAAGGATGAGAGGTACTCTGCAAACTGAAGAGAGCAGCAAAAGGAAAAATATAAATAATCATGCTCAGTAAAAAATGACTTTAAGGGAGCAGTTAGGGGGCACAGTGAATCAGGTACCAGCCCTGGAGTCAGGAGGACCTGAGCTCAAATCCAGCCTCAGACACTTGACACACGTCTTAGCTGTGTGACCTTGGACAATTCACTTAACCTCAACTGTCTTGCCTTCCTCCCTCCATTTGGAAAAAACAAACAAACAACAACTAATGGAACCACTCACCTCAGTAAAAAATCCACTATATTTTGATGATGGATTTTCTGTTTGTGAAGAGCTAGAATCACTGGAGTTAAGTAAATATGTACGACCTTCATGGCGTAATTTTTCAGGCAGGTGGCCTGCACAAGCCAGTTCGTTTTCTTTATTTGCCATGTCACAGCCCCTGCTTCTGGGGAAGTGTTTTCTTCTATAACAAGGATTTGGAAAATAATGATGAACTTTCTTTCTGTAATATACTTCTTTGTGCAATTTGTCTGGACTTTTCACAGCGTATCCAACTGTTCTGTAAAAACAATTAGTTCATTTAAATAAAGAAGGAAATAAAATATTATATTATTAAAAATTAAAAGGTCATGAGACAATTTTGCAGTAAAGTTTTGGTCATCTGACAGCCATTCAACCAAGTGCTATATCTGCTGTACTTAACTTTGAATATTTGACAACATAATTTCAGGTCTGAGGGAGTAATACATGTCATAGAATTGGCTTGAAAGCAATAGCTTCTCTTTCAAAGAATGTAGAATCAAACAAAGAATCAAAGAATTTGAGACAGCAGGAGAAATCTCAAGATTATAACTGTGAGACACTAGGAGAAATCCCAAGATTATAACTCTCTAACCTCATTTTACAAATAACATGATTAATACACTTTTCTATTTTTAACCATTCCCAGCTTTCAGAATTTGTTGCTTCCCCTAAATTTCAAAGTATCTCTTACCTATTTGTATAAGCAGCCAACTGTTTTGGAGATTTCTTACCCTATTAATAAAAGCAGAAAATAACTGTTACGTAAGAGCAAGTATATCTAGATAAAAGTTTCTGTTAATGGCACTGTGCCAGAATAAGAGGCTGATACCAATAAATCTGCAATTCTTCATTGTTCTTAATATTTGGAAATGAGGGAAAGACTAGAAATCTATTTTTAATTCATAATTTCCTTAACTATTATTAAACTCTACATGGTTTCCCACTTTTACCTAACATAATCTTCAGTGGTTCAATTGATTTCACTGGTATATGGCAATTTGTCAATCTCAGCTACTCCACTCTCATTTAGAGTGCATTTTATATTTTAGAATATGCTGACTATATTTTTTCCCTCTACAGGAATTTCATTATGATTTAGAAAAGTGGTTCTCAACCTTCCTAATGCCGCGACCATTTAATACAGTTCCTCATGTTGTGGTGACTCCCCAACCATAAAATTATTTTCATTGCTACTTCATAAGTGTATTTTTGTTGCTGTTATGAATCGTAATGTAAATATCTGATATGCAGGATGTATTTAAATTGAACATAACCCACGGGTTGAGAACCGCTGATTTAGAAGAAACTATGCCAAGGTTAACAAGCCTTAGCACTGTGCATAGAGAACACTTTTTTAATGCTAAATTATTGCCCTTCTATTGTATAAAAGGTTAACCAGAACTCACCAGGCAGCATAAAAAAATTAAGATTCTACGACATGTTATCTGTTACATATTAGCTGAGAAATTCACAAAAATATTAACATACCTCCTTCATGTTCTTATTAGTGAAATGAGAGATCCTTTTCCTAGGAAGATCAATGGAATGGCCCTCAATATACAAAAGGTTCCGTTTTCTATCATTGTGGGCTTCAGATGCCATAATCTCTTAAATCCCTGGTTGGCAAAATTGGAAAGAAATTAGTTTTGACTACACATAGTGAAATACTGTCATCATCTCTCTCTCACATACCCACACCTATTCTGCTCCATTCACAAAGTAAATTCTATTTTGTTATTTACAAAACCTTAAATAGTGAGGGCACATCAGGCAGAGAAATCTAGAAAATTGACTATAAAAACCAAATCATCAGACTACTGGCAATACACGATAGCTAGCTTTAAGCTGTACTGAAGATTAGGGAAGCCAAGAAGTAGGGAAGACTCCCCCAGTGCTGCTGCTCTGGCCCTGATAGCTCTCTCTCTTACTTATTCACTCACATTCACCAGGTTTCAACTTGGAATTTCAATTTGGTGCCAGTGCAATAACAGGTCTTATTAAATGTAGTGGAAAAGTAAGGTTCAGGTAAGAGGAATCTTTCTTCCTGTCTGCCACCTTTCACAATACAGTCCTAAGACCTATACTTGCAAATGACAGTGCTAAGTTATGAAAACATTCTGGTTTCAAGCTGTTTAATCTCTGATTTAATTCCCCTCATACTCTCCAACCCATACTACACAATGCTACTGGAGTAATATCTCTAATGCACAGCTCTGCCACATAGGTCACAAACCTATAACACCCTATTACCTACCAAATAAATTCAAAACTCTTACTCTGATATTTGAAACCCAAATGTTGATTTGGTCCCAATTTGTCTCCCCAGTTATAGGCTTTCATGTACCCTACAAACTAGCCAAGTCAGACTTCATATTCTGATTTCCTACTTCCCCATTTCTATACCTTTGAGGACAATATTTCCTTAGTTGGGGAGCCCTCTTTTAGCAATACTATCCATCTTTCCCTAATGAAATCCTGCCCAGCCTTCAAGGGCCAACTTAAGTTCATCTCTTCCATGACCCTTCTCTTTGATACCCTAGTTAAATGTAATCGCTCAGAACTCTCACACTTTATTTATATCTCTCACTGCACTTCCATATTCTACTTTGTATTGTAGTGTACCTATGCCTCAGATCCCTTATGCTCATGAAGGGATCATGCCTTAACCATCATTATCAGCCCATAGCAGCTAGCACTGCACCAGGAATAAAGAGTACTCTACCCAATCATCACCTAACAAACATTAACTCCTTACACTTTGACTTTTCCAAGTACAAAATGTGGTTTAGAAAGCAGGGATCCAGTTCACAGAGATGCTAAAATCAATCACTCAATCAGTAAGCACTGATAAAGCCCCTACTTTGTGCTAAGTGCTGGGGATCCAAAGACAGAAGTGATAACAGTCCCAGAGTTCAGTATTACATTCTACTGTGAGAGACAATGTCTACATAAGTAGATATAACATAACATAATCCCACTGAATTAAAAAAAAACAAAACAAACTAACCTTGGAAGGGGAGGCAATTGCAACTAGAAGGACCAGAAAAAGCCCCCTATAACTGGCAGCACTTGAATTATGTCTTAAGCAGACCAAGGAGATTCCAGGAGGTAGAGAAGGTAGAGAGGGAGTACATTCCAGGCATGGGATAGAGATGGGTGGAGAGGAGGATAGCCAAAAGCAGCAACAGAAGAGATGAATTATCATCTGAGGAATAGAAAGTAGGCCTAGATGGTTGAATTGTAGAGAGGGTAAAGGGGAGTAATGTGTTAGTAGAATGGATAAGTAGGAAGGGGTCAGGTTACAAAGAGCTTTAAATGGCAAACAAAGGAGTTTATATCTGATCATACAAGTAATAAAAAGCTAATTGAGTCTACTATGGTGAAAGGAAAAAAGGAGTTTTCCATGATCACAGTAAGGACAGGCCTGTGATTTAGGAAAATCACTTTGGTGGCTGTAAGGAAGAAGACAGACTGGAATGGGGACAGGTTGGAGGCATGCAGACTAAAGAGGAAGACATAAAATAATCAGTGCAGGTTATGAGAACCTGAACTAGAGTGGCTGGTGGCTGTACAGGCAGAATGAAAGGGACATGTGAGAAATGTTGTGGCAGTAGAAAAGACAAGATCTGGAAGAGATTGGATATGTCCAGTTAAGTGTAACACCAAAAATAATACGAAAGTTGTGAACCTTGGTGACTGGAAGGTTGGTGGTACACTACAGTAATATGTAAGTGCTGGGAAGTTGGGGAGAAGGCAGTAAATTTTATTTTAAATATACTGAATTTGAGATGCATATATTATATTGTTAGAAATGCAAGTTTAATGCATTTAATCTGAAAAGCAGTTTGTGATATAAGACTGCAATAAGCAAAAGCATCTTCATATTTGAGCTGGAGAAACTGGTTCAATTTTACCATTTAAAAATTGTAAAGCATTGCTATTTTTTTAACTGTACCAATAATTGACCTCAAAAGGGCAATTATTATTTCTCAAAAGTGGCTCTTTGAATACTTATGGATTTTACTAGTACCCACATAACCTTGCTTAAAAAATAATCTTTTGATTTTTAGTGCCTTGAACATAGTAGGTGCTTAATTAACATTTACTCAATTAGAATTCAAAGATTAGAAATGTATTAGTAAGAGTTTAGGTTAAATAAACAAACTCTAATTTGTAAAAGAGCTGAAAAATAAAGTTGCCATTTCTATCCTGTTTAACAAAAGGAATCATGTTTTGAATTTAAAAAAAAATTCGATCTGAAAAGGATTAAGTTCATCTGCTCCAGTGCCTTCATTTTACAGATGAGGAAACTGAGAGCCAAAAGAGTCGTATGGTCTTCCTAAAGTCCTTAGGTAGTAAGGAGCAGAGTTGAGATTCAAATCCAGGTTCTCGGACTCCAAATTCAAGATTTTTTTCCATTATAATACATTGTCTCTATCAAATTATGTGGTGTGGAAGTCCATAGAGAGATGGTGTTTAGTTGAACATATTTCAGGCAGCTATGTGACACAGTGAATAGAGCAGTGGCCCTGGAGTCAGGAGTACCTGAGTTCAAATCTGGCCTCAGACACTTAACACAAAACTAGCCATGTGACCTTGGAGAAGTCACTTAACCCCAATTGCCCTACCTTCCCCCCTACAGAAAAAAAAAAACACCATATTTCAACAAATCTTTGTCATTTAATTTGCTCCAATAATATGTCTGAAGAATGCCTGGTACATGCTCAAAATCTGTTTCTTCCTGAAAGACAATGTAGAGCTGATATAAGGCAAAATAAGCAGGGTGTGGAACACTACATGCTGTCAGACTTTGGATATGTTAGTTTGGCTGAACTTTTACTCTTTTTTTATTCTTTGTTATAAAGGCTGGCTCTCTGGAAGAGGGTAGGACAAGGGATATACTGAAAAATATAGGTGATATAAAAACAAAAGATAAAGAAAAAATGATTTTTAAAAAAGATAATATGTTGGACAATTAGTAGATGCTTAACTAAAGCACTTCAATGTAACTGGTGCAAAGATATCTTATTCTTTCCCTTATTCATCTACATTCTCTATTAAATTTGATGACATTACAGATGCGAGTCTTTTTTAAAAAAACAAATAAATAACCCTCATAATCCATGAGTAAATATAGAATAGTTTCTCTCTTCATGTGAAGTGAAAATATCTATAAGTAACCTAGTAGAACTGTGGTTCTCAACCTTCCTAATGCCATGACCCTTTAATACAGTTCCTCATGTTGCGGTGACCCCCAACCATAAAATTATTTTCGTCGCTACTTCATAACTATAATTTTGCTACTGTTATGAATCTGATATGCAGGATATATTTTCATTGTTACTAATTGAACATAACCCACAGGTTGAGAACCACTGTAGAAGATAACTAGTCTTAGTCATATTTGAAAAAACTTCGTTATGTATTTTTAGGTTTAAGTTCTATGAATTTTAGATGATTACCCTAAGCTGACTGCCAACAAGCTTAATTTCCAAGCACTTAAATAAACTGATTCAAAAGCTTGCCCTCAACCTTTTAGATCAACATTTCCCCAAAACTAATTTGTTCAAGGAACAATTTTAGGCTTGAAACATACTCAAGGAACACAAAAATGCTAGATTCAATCAGTATAGGGAAAGAAGGTGGAAAACAGGATATTTCAGAGAAAAACAGAAACAAAAATTACATTTAACAAATACAGTCATATTATACAGAGAATAATCTTGAAATTCTCACAGAATCCCAACTCAACCCACAAAAAGACAAAGTTAGGGGTCAGCTAGGGGGTGTAGGGGCCACTAGGTAGTGCAGTGAATACAGCACCGGCCCTGAAGCCAGAAGGACCTGAGTTCAAATTCAGCCTTAGACACTTGACACACTAGCTGTGTGACTTTGGGCAAGTCATTTAACCCCAACTGCCTTGCTTTCCCCCTTCAAAAAAAAAAAAAGACAAAGTTAGTATGAAAAGCTTATGAAACACCATTCGATACAGTTTTTGCAATGTCTTTTAATTACCTACATAGAATTATAACTACAAGGTACTGAAAAGGCCCTCTAGTTCAATGCTTCATGTTACAGATGAGAAAACAGGATGAGGAGCTCGTTGACTCACCCTAGTCACAGGGCCCTAAGTGTCAGAGAGAGAATCTGAACAAAGGTCTTCTTGACTTCTGGTTCCTCACTATCCCACAGTAAGTCTCATTAACCTACAATTTCTTTTATAGCCATTGTATTATTAGTTTCATTTAACTGCTTTACTTTGTTACAAGAGATTTCTCAAAATGTAGGAGTAATATGCAAATTTTAAAAAATTCATAAAACTTGTAAAAAAAAAAAAAAACAACTTTACAGACCACTGATATACAGGTCAAACTGAAACCACTCAGTCCAAAACAAAAGCCTCCTTTTTACCTGGAAAACCTGTCCCCCACAAATGTTTGTCAGTCTTTTAAATTAGTTAAGCAAATAATCAGCGTTAAAATAAAAGTCAACCACACTAATTTTCTTGAGGTAGAACTTGCTGACTATACTGTTTTACTTCTGCCTTGGTATTTCTGGCCTTAGCACAGTACCTGATATATACTCAAATGGATTTATGATTTCTTTAATTTGGATGTTCCCCCAGTGATACAAATTGCAACCCATCCATACATGCATTCTCTGGATAATGTCCTCAGCTAGACAAATCTGCCATATGAGTTCTACCCAATGTGCTAGGCAAGGGTAGGCAGACCTTTTCTTGTATTGCCCTATAGCTAAGAATGGTTACTGCAGTTTTTAAATAAAGCTTTACTGTATTTAAAAATGTAAAAATCATTCTTAGTTTGCCACAGGCCCTATTTTGCTGACCCTTGCCTAGAAGCCTTCCTTATTTTCTCCTGTCACCACAAGTGTTATCAGTGTAACATTCTGGCTCTCCACCTGTCAGCCCTCCCTTTTACCATATGTGACCAGTCCATCATCTCTTCCCATCATATAATTCCTTAATGACATCTTTTACACTAGTTCTTCATATTTCATAATTATTTATATCCTGCAGCCTACTCACACTTAGTACTGGGGCTTTCTATTGCCCTTTATAGATGGTGCACTGAATAGAATATCAGGCCTGGCTGGAGTCAGGAAAATTCCTTTTCTGAGTTCAAATCTGACACTTACTAAGTGTATGACCCTGGGCAAACCACTTAACTCTGTTTGCCTCAGTTTCCCAAAGGGAAATGAAAAGGGGTCATGAAAAGTTGGACATGACTAAAAAATGACTAAACAACATTGTCCTTTATGTAATATTAATTAATATTTGTTAATGATAACTTATTAATTTGATTTATGAATATTAATAATTAGTATTAACTTTTAGTTCTTTGAAGACTGATTCATTATCTCTGCCATATAGCAACACTGGTAGAACATCAGCATTAATAACATAGGCTTTGCTTTCATGGGAAACAAAGTCATTAAAGGCATTCTATAATTTTCCAAAAGTAATAAATTCAATTCTCTTCCTCCTGTTTAATTTGGAGCACTGATTATAGTACAGTCCAGCTATACTATACCAGATATACAAACTAAAGGACAAAATCTATAGGAAGTCCATCCAAATATATGTAAAAATCTGGGCAATGATGAACATCTTCTGTGCACATGGATCTTTCCAGGTAAAGCCAAATTCTTAGTGCTAGAAAGCTCTTCAAAGCTCTGGAATTTGATGCAATCAGCATACAGTCATCTACACAACAAAAGAATTTGGAATATATCACCGTCTGCAGGATGACCTCTTTAACCTGGACTCTATGCTAGACATCTTTCATCTTATCTTTACTGAACTGAATAACATTTTTTTCCCCTGTTACATCTTTCATGGAATCTTGAATATTTTTATGTATGGATGGGAGACATCTTCCTAAAAACAAAAGTCTATAAAGCAGCATTTTGTACTACTGAATAAAAGTTTTTCCATAATCAACAAACAATATGCATAATGGCATCTTATATTTTCTCTTTCAGTTAATTATGAAATGGTAAGATGTTTGAATTTCACTTGCAAAAGCCTGCTTTTTTTCCTTAATAACACCTTATCAAGGATGTCTTCACTTCATGCAGAGATGACTCCCCAATACTTTATACAGACTGAAGAACAGGTACATATGGCAGTAGTTACTGATGTTCTTTCAGTTGCCCTTTTTTGTTAAGAAGGTCTGAGATTTTCTTCCCCATGCCTGTAGTATCTTCCTCTTCTCCAAATATCTGGTATGATAGCCCCTTAACACTCTCACAAATGTTGTCAATCAATAAGTTAATAGGCATTTATTAAGCCCTTATTAGACAGTAGTACTATGCTAAAACCTGGGGACACAAAGGCAGAAGTAAAACAATTCCTGCCATCAAATTATTTACATTTAAATGGGGAAGATAATGTATATATACATACATTCAAATTTACACAAAATATATACAAAATGAAGACAAGGTAGTTTGGGGAGGGAATTCATTAGCAGTTGGGGGGACCAGGAAAAGCTTCATAAAGAAGGTAGCACATATGTTGAATCTTGAAGGAAACCAGGTATTCCAAGAGTCAGGGTTAGGAAGAACTGCATTGCAGACACAGGATTTGGTTAGTGTAGAGTAAAAGGTATAGAGCAGGCCTCATATGGCCTCAAGGAACCCTCAATGGGTTCCCCACCCCGGTAGAGACTAGAGATGAAGCACTGTGAGCACAGAACAGAATCAGGCCAGTGTAACAAAGTGCAAGCAGTTAGAGTCAAGTATAAGACTTAAAAGCTGAGACAGGGCCAAGTTGTGAAGAACTTTAAAAGTCAAACTGAGGGATTTATATTGGCCCATTGGGGCAAAAGGGTGCCACTAGAGTTTACTGAGCAAAGGAGTGATATGATCAGATTGCCCTTTAGGAAAACCATTCTGGCAGGTGGATGAAGGAGGGTTAAAATGGGGAAAGGCTAGAGACATGGAGACCAAAGTGAAAGCAACAGTGAGATCCAAGTGAGATATTATGAACAGCTGAATGAGGGTGGTGGTTTGTGGGTGGAGAGGAAGAGGCTATGTGAGAGGTGCAGAAAAGGAACAAGTGCTGTTGGCAACTGATTGCCTATAGGGTGTGAGTGAGAAATTGAAGATGACACCCAGTTTTTAAACTTTAGTGACTGGAAGAATAGTGGTGCCTGGAAGAGAAGCAGGGAAAGTGTGGAAGAATGGTGGTTTTGGTGAACACTGTACAGAGGTACAGCAATACTGTAAGATGAGGAAGTGTGAGTTACTTGTCTCTTCTCAGCAATACAATGATCCAAGATAATCCCAAAGGACTAATGATGAAAATTGCTATCCACTTCCAGAAGAAGAATGGATGCTCTCTGAATATACTGACTGAAATATACTATCTTTCACTTTCTGTCTTTTTTTTTTAGTTTTCTTACACAAAATGACTAATATGGAAATGTTTTACATGATCACACATGTATAACCTGTATCAGATTAACATATGTAACCTATATCTACTGTCTCAGGGAGGTGGGAGTGGAAGGGAGGGATAGAATATAGAACTCAAAACTTTAAAAAAAAACCCTACAAATGTTTAAAAAAATTGTTTTTACATGTAATTGGGGAAAAATAAAATATTTTTTAAGAAGAAAGATAAGTTGCTGAGTTTGAGATGACTACAGAACACTCAGTTGGAAATGACCAGTAGGCAGCTGATGATGTAGAACTGAAGTTCAGAAAAGAAGCTAGGGCTGCATACATAGTAATAGGAATCAGCTGCACAGATGTATAATCAACTGCATAGGAGCCGATGAAGTCACCAACAAGAATTAATGTAGAGAGAAATGGAAGAGGGCCTTGGGGACATGACACAAATGATGAATCAGCAAAGAAAACCAAAAAGGAAAAGTCAGACAGGTAAGGAAAGCAACCTGGGGAGCACAGTGTCATGAACACCAAGAGAGGAGAGTAAATCCAGGAGGAAAAGGTAGTCAACAGTGTCATACTGCAGAGAAGGCAAGGAGGATGAGGATTTGTAAGACTCCATTAGATCTGTTGCTTCTGGCATGGATCTTCCTCCATCCCTACTTGGTCTAATTCATCTGCTTTTCTTGTCTTTGTTTTCTTTGGTGACTTTTCTATCTCCTCTATAAAGACATCTAGGTCTGTGATATTAGGTATATTGGTTTCAATATTCTTGAAGAAAAGGATGAAGTTTGTTAAGTGATAATTATAATAATTTTTACAAATCTTTTCCTTTTTCCTTCTGCTTGTGTTCTTAATTTCCTTCCTATAATACCCTTGGGATGACTTTTATGTAGTTGGATTCTTGTCAAGCTTTCTTTAAATTGGCTTTATCCTCCAATGTTCCTAACTACTTTATGAGATATTACTCATTATGATCCATCATTCTTCTTCATAAGATTTTTACAAACAAGCTTATATTCTGGCCTGGTGTTGACTTTGGAAGCCATCTCTCTTGATCTGGCAAGGCAGCCAGATGTTTGCTGATGAAGGTACTTTCTGAGATCTGTTTGCCTTCTTGTTGTAGTATTTATGCTGTTTAAACTTTCACAAAATTATTATGGTCCTCATCATTTTTTGCTGACCATTTTCCATTTATTATTGTAAAATAGCTTTTAAAATTAAATGTTAAATTGTTTCAACTGTATGCTCTACATTTTTCTTATTATTTTTGTTCATTCTGATTTTAGCTCTGACAAGTCAGTGGTAAGACTGCACACAAACAGTTGACTCAGGGAAACTCCCACATCAATAACAAGCCTTTTCTAGTCTGTTAAAATATAATACAATTCATTCTTTAAGGCACTACTTGGTATTTCCCTGACATACAGGAGCTGTTTAATAAATACTAGGCAGATTAGGAAGGCATAGATTTATCATGTTCTTGGGAAAAGGCCACTAACAAACTCATCAATCAAATGAGTCTATGTAAAGCACTTGATAAATTATTTTATATTTTTAAATTTTAATATATTATGTAAAATATATTGATATTGATACCCAACATTTGCATAGTGTTTTTAAGGTTTGAAAAGAGATTCATATACATGATTTCATCTGAGGCTCATAACAGCTCTGTGAAGCGGATACTGATACTACAGGTATCCGTTTACAAATGAGGAAACCTCTTCAGGAAGTTTGTTACTTATGGTCATACAGCTAGTAATTGTTGGAAGCAGTTTTAAACTTAGGTCTTTATGACTCCAATGTTAGCACTCTTTCCACTAAATAATACACAGAAATGATAATTCATCAGGGCATGAAGGGGATCCTGGGTACTTGAAGGCTCTGCCAATTGACTTCAATCATTTTTTGGTTTTTACAAGTGGATGTCCTGAGACAACTTAAACTCAAAGTTTAATTCAAGCATCTAAAACTGAAGTTATTATCTTCCCTCTCATGTCTCCCCCCAGAGTTTACTATTTCACATTATTTTTCAACTGTCTCAGGTTTATGATCTTCACAATCTTAAACTCTTCACTCAGCCTCACTCCTCACTTCTGCCATACGCAGGAATGGTCATACTCTAGGTCTAGATCAGAACAGTATACCATGCGACCCACCAAAGGATTTTGGGTCACCCATGAAAAATGCAGGGTTGCCACTGTGCATCTTCCTATTTATCTCATGACCCATGGTAACCAACCATCAACAGTTTGTCTCTAGTCTAACCTATTACAGCCTTGAAGAAGTTTAGCTTATTTTAATTTTGGCCCCTACCTACTGCCAAGTTGTGCAGGTCTGGTCTAGATACTATCCACAAATGTTCTATGCTTCCCCAGTAAGAAATTCTGACATCGTGCTACCTAACCATAGCCTCTTATTATTCCATTTCTCTCTATATTTCACCCCTTCTACATCTATTCTTTGCCTTAAGAGACCTCCACTGCTCCCATCCCTCAGTACTTTTTCAGGTCATTATCACTTTCCTCCTTCTCTAACCTCAACTCTAGAGTTACCCATTTCCACTTAACACTGTCTTTTGCTCTTGAATCTTTTGCCCATTTGTCTTATTGCTGTTCTCTTACCAACCTCAGTATCATCTACCTTCTTCACTCCTACTCACCAGCTGCTGCATAAAACTGGAAAAGTTTCACAGCCAAGCTGACTGGTACATTACAAATTCATGTTATCCAACATCAACTAGTCCATCATTGTAGCAAGGCAGTCCTTTTATTCCTCCCTTATTGATTCCCTATCTTCTCAAAGAAATTATTCCTAATCTACTGCCTCTTAATTACACCTCCACCTCCTACTCTTTTTCAGCTGAAGATCTTGCCTCTTTTTGTACTTAAAAAAAAAAATGAAGTTTTCAATGTGAACTCCCTCTTTTTGTACTTAAAAAAAAATGAAATTTTCAATGTCAACGCCTTCTTCTGCTAGTCTCTTCATCTCAAAAACATTCATCATCATCACATCACCATCCTTCCAGTCTCTCAGGTTCACAATCCAAAAATTATCATTGACTTCTCACTCTCCTTCAATCCGTAATTCAACCATTTACCAAATCTTGTTGTTTCAACATCAACTACACTTCTCATATGTGACCCCTTCTGTTCACTCAAAAACTACCACCTCAGTTCAGGCCCTCATCACCTCTTGAAAAAATTACTGCAACCACTTCTTAACTGTTCTCCCTGATTTGTCTCTCTTCATTGTAGTACATACTACACAAGGTTGTAAAAATGATTTTCCTTAAGGGTAGATCTGATAATGCAACTCCTCTACAACCAATTTCATCTTCCTATTGCCTCTAGAATTAAATATAAACATAAACTTCTCTATTTAGCTTTTAAAGCTCTACATAACCTAGGTTCTATTTTTCTAGACATTACTTTGGACATTACTCTTCCTACCTCTTTCTGGACTCAGCTAAAAATGGTCTGTTCCTCCCACATGACACCCTTGTCTTCTTACTTGGCATTTGTTATTTCCCATGCCTGGAGTGCACACTCCCTTTGCTTCCCCCCAGAGTCCCTCTCTTCCTTTAGGTTGTTAGTCTGATCTTTCACAAGAAACCTTACCTGTTCACCCCAATCAACAATGCCCTTTCTCTTAAGCCTACCTTTTAAGAGAGGAAGACAAAACAAAACAAACAAAAAGGAGAGGGAGAGAGGTAACTGTGAGGGAGCAAGGTAGCTGGTGGAGAGGTAGTATAGTCTGGTGAGTAAACTGAGCTGGGAGTGTAGTGACCAGTTATCCCAGCCAGGAACTCACCAATCAGCATAACAGAAGTCAGACTGGGGTCATCCATCCCCACTGCCATGACTACCTCTCGCTGAGACTTTGGCAATAGCTTTTTATCTGGTCCCCTTGCTTCTAGTCTCTCCTAGTTATACACTACTGCTAGGGAAAACTTAAAAACTTCTTTCTAACTACAACACAACTCTTGATGGTTTAATGACGTCCCAAATGACTATTTAAGACCCTTCAAAATCTGGTTCCAACCTACCTGTCCAGCTTTATATTTCTTCCCTACATGTATGAATCTGGCAAAATGGACTTTTCTAAACACTGCCTATATTTTCTTACCTTCCTGCTCATGTTATTTCTTTTATCTTAATATCCTCTCATTCCCTCAATCTCAAAATTCTACCCTTGTTGCATATAGTACTGTGCCTTGCACATCATAAGCACTTAATGTTTGCCGAATTGTTGTTTAAATTCAGAAAAAAAAATAAAGTCCTCAGAGAGCTAAGAAAAGATAACACCAAACAATAAAATGACAAAATGAGTGGTACAAACAAGAAGGAAAAAAATAACATTTTTGGTTTAGGGGTCAGAAAAGATTTATAAGGGAGGCAGAACTTAAGTTAGGTCTTTGAAGATAGGTTGTACTAATACAGAAGTGGGGGAGAATAAGCAAAGACAAAGGTGGAAGGGTAATGAAGATTCAGAAACAAGAAGAATGAAGTTCTGCAGTGACAAGCATAAGGTACCACATCTGGGGAAAAAGCAACACTGTATAAGCTAGAGAATAAGTGGTTACTAGTAAATGCAGGAAATGACAAAGACATTGTCTCATGCACGAATGACTAGTGTCATAGATTCGAGAATCCCTGCCAAGATTGCTATAGTGAAAGATGTGCAAATGTGTACTTGGTCTCCCAAACTGGAATTCAATCAAATTTTTTTCCAAAGACATTATTGGGGTTTTTAAAAATTTATTTTTATTACATTTTAAATTCCCA
>JAQQSW010002292.1:0-14998 GCA_028646575.1 Pseudocheirus occidentalis
ACACACACACACACACACACACACACGCATACACGTGTGTGTACACATACACACATGTATGCCTACACGGCCATACTTATGTGTACATATATATGTGTATGCATACACACACACACATATATATACACATACATGTATGAAAGGGAAGTTGCATTACTTAGAAGCTGGTTGAACCACAGTATAGTGGAAAGAACACTGGTTTGGGAGTCAAGAAACCTGGGTTTGCATCTCCCCTTAGACATTTCCTAGCTGCACGAATTTAGACAATTTACTTTCCCTTTCTTCCTGTCTACCTCAATTGTAAAATGCAAAGGAGGAGAGGGGAATTTGACACAATCCCTAAGATCCTTTGCAGCTCGAAATACTATGATTCTGTAAACTCACACGTTATCATTCCAACAGATCTCTGCTTCATTTGAACTAACCGATCAAAAAATAGGTCATTAATCACCCACAATGTGGAAGGCCCTGGGAATAAAAAGAGGAAAAGGATGCAATCGTTCCCCTCAAGAAACTTACATTCTATTGAGGAATCACAAATATTAAAAAGTACATTAGGAGTGGCTAGGTGGCACAGGGGATAGAGCACCAGCCCTGAAGTCAGAAGGACCTGAGTTCAAATCCTGCCTCAGACACTTGCTAGCTGAGTGATCCTGGGCAAGTCACTTAACTCCTATTGCCTCTTAAAAAAAAGGTACATGAAACAGTATATGTATGTGCACATGTGTGTGAATTTGCATGTGAATGTAAACATATACATATATGTATATATGTATAGATGTGTGTATGTATATACCTATATTAAATGTATATAATCACACATGTTAAGAGTATATATGTATATAAAGATATATTTACAACACACATGCAAAGGAAAATGATTTTTGGTAGGGGAGGGTATTCTTTTTTTAAAAAACTGTTTCTAAGATGTAGGAATATCCATCCTTTCTAAACACAATCTCTTTCCAGACCAGAAGACATCTCTCTCAAGTAACAGGAGGGTGCTGAGCTGGTTTCCACTTTCTGGTACATGCAATAAATAAAATTCTGAGTAACAATCCAATCTTGAGGAGAAGCATTTGTACTTATGTTTTCAGAATTATTTTAAACCCTAAATCACTAACCCAAACCAGACTGTGGGATGACTGAGAACAATCCCATTTCAGAGCCAACATTTGGAGACTAGCTCCTAATGCCTAACAGGACCTGGAAGATAGGGAGGGGGGAAAGAGGGAGAGGCAAGGCTGATCTCAGCAATCCAGCTGCTGCCTCCTCTGTGTCCCCCCCATAGGGCACCAACGCAATGTCCTCGGTCATTGTCGCAGCTCACATTTCACAATAATAGTCCACATTTCTATAGCTCCCCAAGAGTTTCAAAGTCTTTTATACATATCTCACTTGATGCTCACAACAGCCCTGTGAAATGTGTGCTCTTTTTAAACACCATTTCTCAGATGTCAAACCTGAGTCTTCCTGGCTCCAAATACCTGCTGTGCCACCCAATGACATGTCACTGCACTCTTTAGGTCAGGCAAGGGAGTAAAAAACTGAGTATCTGGTTAATTGATTAATTAATTAATGATGGGGACAGCTAGGTGGCAAAGTGGATATTGTGCTAAATAAGAAAAGACTCATCTTCCTGAATTCAAATCTGGCTTCAGACACTTAACTAGCTGTGTGCACCTGGACAAGTCACTTAATTATGTTTGCCTCAGTTTCCTCAATTGTAAAATGAACTGGAAAAGGAAATGGCAAACCCCTGTAGTATCTCTGCCAAGAAAACCCCAAATGAGGTCAGGACTAAAATGACTCAACAGCAACAAAACTTATTGTCCTCAGTTTCTCTGCAAGAGCTAGTAGGATATCCTAGCTGGGCAGGAACTTAGAATGTAGAATGCCACGGCTAGGAAAGATCTAAAAATGTAGAATATCAGGATTGAAAAGATGTCAGAAATAGAAGGGACTTGAAAACACAGGACATAGAATATCAGTGCTGTCAATAGCCTTAGATCATTGGGCTAGCAGTAACCTTAGAAAACCAAAATCTATATGAAAAGGAACTGTAGAATATAAAATATTAAGGACAGGAATGGACCTGAGCACACAGAATACCAGTACTGGAAATGATCTTACAAGCAACCAATCAACGAACATTTATTGAGCACCTACTCCAAGCAATCAACAAGCATGAATTAAGCACTTACTGACCCCAACTACTAGGGGCTTGGTGCTGGGGGTGCAAGTACAAAGAATAAAAACAATCCCCACTTGCATGGAGTGCAGGGTTCTAACGAGACAGACATTAATGCTAGAAGGACCTTAAAACGCATGTCTAAGGTCTCTGACTCTTTCCTTCACACCTGTCTCCAATCAGCTAACAAATGTTATCATTTCTATGTCTATGGCATCTCTCACATGGCCTATTTTCTCTGTTCTTGCTTTTATCACCTTAGTTCATGTTCCCATCTGTCTTATTTGTTGTCGTTGTTCAATCATATCTGACTCTGTGATTCTATTTGGGGTTTTCTTGGCAGAGATACTGGAGTGCTATTTCCCTTTCCAGCTCATTTTACAGATGGGGAAACTGAGGCTAAAGGGACTTGCCCAGGATCACACAGCTAGTAAATATCTGAGGCCAGATTTGAACTCAGAAAGATGAGTTTTTCTTGTCTCCAAGCCTAGCCCTCTATCCACTCACTGCACCACTTATTTGGCCTCTTCTCTCTCCTAGACTATTATAACAACTACCTCCAGTCTTTCCCTTCTCTGATCTTCCAAACACACAGCTGTCAGAAATACCTATGATACCCAGGTTTGACCATGTCATCTCAAAAGTTTAATGGCTCACTATTACCTCTAAGATAAGAAACAAACTTCTTATTCTGACATTTAAGGTTGAACTCTGGTACCATCTTCTCACTGTATCCATTCTCAACCTCTAGCTGAAAGTAGTGTCTCTTCAAACACTCCCGGGGTTTGTCTGGCTCTCTCCCCTGCCTATCCCTACTAGACAAAAGTAGGGTCATCAAAACAGAGACTCCCCCCGTCCCATCCTCCATTGCCCTCACCAAATAATCAGCTCCTCTGTTGATGGCTCACAACTTCCTATTTCACAGCACAGTGTTTTATGTTCCTCATGGGAAATAGAGACCAGATGTTCCATTTCAACCAAGACCTATCTTGCACTTCAGCACTTTGAAAAAGGCTACTTTTAAAAGTGTTTGAAAATCAGATTCTAAAAGATTAATTGGGTTTTTATTGAAACCTTTTAATAAATCGAAACTAAGATAATTTTAACCTAAGATATGTCAAAGTTGGCATGTTGCAGGCCCTTTAGGGTAACCCCAGTTGTCCCACATGTCTGGAATGTACTTCTTCCTTTTCTTTTTTATCTAGAACAATCCCTTGCTTTCCTTTTCAAGGCTTTAAGCTCTTCTCTTCCCATTGGCACTCTCTCCCTCTTGAAATTACTTCTATTTACTTACTTCAGTACAAGGTTCAACTACTTCCTCCCTCCCCATCTTTCCTTCCCACTTGAATGAAATAAGTCATTTTTTAAAATTTCATAACTGTAACTCAAGTCCATTGCAAAATTTATAAAGACTTAAGATAAAAATAGCAAAATTAATTTTAAAATTATATGCAAGGGGTATAATTTTATATATATATATATATGTATGTATGTATGTATGTATATCATGTATAAAATTATACACTAGGTGGTGCAGCAGATAGAGAGCTGACCCTGGAGCCAAGAGGGCCTGAGTTCAAAGACTGCTTGAGTTGCTTACTAGCTGTGTGACCATGGGCAAGTCACTTAACCCTGACTATCCCCCAAAAAACAAAACCAAACTCAACCATTCCCCCCAAAAAAACCATATGCAAGTTTTTAGTTTCAGTTTTACGTTTGTTCTTGTTTTTAGTGAGGTTACTTCTACCTTAGCACATTTTCATCAAAATGTCCCCCAAATCATTGTCAAGTACTTTGTAGTCTCCAAAGCCCTCCACTAATCTGGAAAAATATTATTAATGTGCTGGAATAGAAGATCATTTTGACTTTAGAGAGGTTTCTGATATAGCTGCAGCATTATCCAAATCACAGAGAAGATCAGAGGATTTTTGAGGTTCATGAAGCCCTCTCATTGTGAAGATAAGAAAACATGCTCAGAAAAACTGAATGGCCTGCAAAAATTACAGATCCATAGCTAGCAGTTTTAATGTCCAGGGCAGGATTCACAAAACATTCTTTGAAACTAGTCATTTTAAAGATAAATTAAGATCCTGGAGTATTGTAAGTCTGCTTTTAGAGCAGCCCAAGGTAGTGCTGGTGGTGGTGGTGGTGGTGGTGGTGGTGGTATGTGTGTGTGTGTGTGTGTGTGTGTGTGTGTGTGTGTTGTTGCTTGTTAGGATCAACTGGTAACTTCTTATTTTTATTAATCTTGCCATCTAGGTCTTTTCTTACTACCAGCTGATTCTATACTGCTGAAGAAAAAAACAAAACAATAAAAGTGCTATCAGTGCCTCCTAAATGTTATGACCCCTGGAGGCAAAGTCCTATCTGCCTTGCCCTAGTTATGTCTCTGCCATGATCACATAGGCAATGGAGGGCCAGATTTCAACAGCAGGTCTTTTAAATCCAAAAGCCAGTGCTCTTCCCATGAATTTGACACTTTTAATCCTGTGGTGCTGGCATTTTCCTTAAATGAAGCCTTTATCCATTAGCCTTAGATGTGAAGAATATGTAGTAACCAAGTCAGTGAACAACAGGCTGACTTCTGGTAGAGAAACAAAAATGTTGATTCTATTGAGTGTTCCTGATGGGGCTGACTATGTAAAGAAAGAAAGTAAGCTTGCTATTTCAAAAGGAAGTCCAAAGTATTTTTCCTTTGCTTTCCCTGGATTCTGCAGTAACCCTTTCATAGTCTAAATAAATATTGAATTTACTTACTCCCAAAGATCTGGATGCAACAGCGACATCTCAGGCTCCATTAACCTTTGCTGCCCTGAGATAGAGGGGCACACGCATGCCTAGTACAGTGAATTTGAGGTTTAAAATGGCTCCACTTGGCTCCTACTCATTCCCCTCAGGTCTCCTAGATCCTGTAATGGGACAGAGGGAAGAACTCTCCCCCCAGGGGATCCCTTGGATTCCAGTGGATATTGGGAGACTGTCATGATTTTTTGGTTTGACTTAGGGTTTGAAAGATCTGTCCCCATTTCCTAGGATAGATTCTGGGGAGCTTCAGGGATCTCACTGTTCTGGAATTCTTCCAGGAAAGGAGAGTTGAAGAACATAGGTTTACAGACTTGGAGCTGAAAGGGACCTTGGACCTCACATAGTTCAATTTTTTCCTCCTTCAGATGAAGGAACTAACACCTACAGAGGTTAAATGATTTCCTGGTTACTGAGGTGTTGAATGTCAGAGCCCAGATTTGAATTCAGTCAGAGGATTCTAGACTCAATTTCTTTTCCATTGTCCCAAACTGGCTTACAGGTCAGGAGACAGGAAGAGGAGGAGATGCTGTTTGGAAGGTAAAGGGGCAGAGACTGAATATCTATTTCAATGGGAGATGGGAGAACATAGGAATTAAGCATAATGTGGGACAATAATCACCATCATTTTTATAGTACTTTTCAGTCCGTGGAGTTCTTTTCTCACTACAGCCCTAAGAATTATTTCTATTCAGTCCTGGTTAGACTCTTTATGATTCTATTTTCAGTTTCTTTTCTTCAGTTTCTTTCAGTTTGTCATTTCCTTCTCCGGCTCATTTTACAGATGAAGAAACTGAGGCAAGCAGGGTTAAGTGACTTCCCCAGGGTCACACAGCTAGGAAGTGATTTGAACTCAGATCTTCCTGACTCTAGGTCTGGCTTTACCCACTGCACCCAATAGCTGTCCAGTTTTGAGAAGCAGATCACATTAATGGAGAATCAAAGATACAAAAAGATCTGAGAACCCTGAGGTTCTGTGCTCTCGTCCTTTGAGCTCTGATTCTGTTATAGTAACAACAAGAATTCTCGGTCAATTTCTAAAACTTCACAATTTACAAGTATTTTCTTAATAACCCCGTGAGAAAGATAATGCAGACCTCCATTTTATAGATGAGGAAATGGAGTCTTAGGTAAAAATGACTTGCCCACCATCTCAAGCGCTGAGCTGGGATGGATTAGAAGAAAAAAAAAATCCTAGCCTGCTAGAGATGACAGGGATCTTAGAGAAGATTTAATTAAATCTGCCTTATTTTGCAGGTGAAAAAAAATGGGCTTAGAAAAGTAAATTGATCTGGCTAGGGTCAGACAGCTGATGAATGGCAGAACAGGAACTCAGACCCCAATCTTCTGACTCCAAGCCAGGTTGCTTCTCCATGATGCTGCCTCCCATGGCAAGAGCAAGGTTTATGCAACTTGTGCTCCCCAAGAATGGGACAGGCTGAAGAGATACTTGGACAGTCAGTGCCTTTATTATAGGGCTGTCATGGGCAAGATGGGTCAGATTTAAGCCTGAATGAGAACTAGCAGCAATGGTAGGAGGCTGAGGAGAAGCAGATTTAGGTTTGGGATCCTGGATTCTAAGCTGAAAAAGACCTTGGATGCCACTTAATCTAACCCTTGAATTTTACAGATGAAACAACTGAAGCTTAGACAAGTGAAAGATCTCACAGATACAACAGACAAAAAACAGGATTTGGCATTACATCTTCTTGTTCTGGGTCCAGGGTTCTTTCCACTTTCCTCCATTACTTGACTTCATGACAATTACCACTATCGCCAAACGTCTCTAATTAGAGCCAGCATTTCTCCAGTGCTTGAAGATTCTCAAAGCACATGAAAGACACTCTCTCATTTGATCCTCACAATTCTAAGAGATAGGAACTGTTATTATGCCCGTTTTACTGATGAGGAAACTGAGGCAGAGAGAATTCAAGTCTCAGAGAAATCAGTCACAGCGTCATATGTGCATGTGTGACACATATATACAAATACACATATACATAAGTGTGTGTGTGTGTGTATGAAAGAAAGGGAAGTTGTATTACTTCTAGGCTGGTTGAACCATAGTTAGTGGAAAGAACACTGGTTTGGGAGTCAAGAAACCTGGGTTTGCATCTCACCCCAGACATTTCCTAGCTACACAAATTTAGACAATTCACTTTCCCTTTCTTCCTGTCTACCTCAATTGTAAAATGCAAAGGAGAGGAGAATTTGACACAATCCCTAAGATCCTTTGCAGCTCTAAATACAATGATTCTGTAAACTCATAGGTTATCATTCCAACAGATCTCTGCTTCATTTGAACCAACTGATCAAAAAATAGGTCGTTAATCACCTACTATGTGGAAGGCCCTGGTAATACAAAGAGGAAAAGGATGCAATCATTCCATGAAAGAAACTTACATTCTATTAAGGAATCACAAACATTAAAAAGTACATTAGGAGTGGCTAGGTGGCACAGGGGATAGAGCACCAGTCCTGAAGTCAGAAGGACCTAAGTTCATTCAATAAGAATACTGGATTAACCTCAGACACTTGCTAGCTGTGTGACTTTGGGCATATATAAACCTACACATGTATATGTATATGTATATGTATATGTATATGTATATGTATATGTATATGTATGTGCGTGTGTATGTGTATATGTATGTGTACGTGTGAGCGTGTGCATGTGCATGTATATGTATATGCACCCATATATAAAGCATACATTAATATAAATATACATTTATAAGACACATGCAAGGGAAAATTATTTTTGGTGGGGGAGGGTACTCTTTTTTAAAAAAACCAAACTGTTTCTAGGATATAGGAATGTCCATTCTCTCTAAACACAATCTCTTTCCCGACCAGAAGAAAATTCTCCCCAGTAACAGGAAGGTGCAAAACTGGTTTCCACTTTCTGCTACATGCATTAAATAAGATACCGAGTAACAATCCAGTCCTGGGGAGAAGCATTTGTACTTATGTTTTCAGAATTATTTTAAACTCTAAATCACTAACTCAAACCAGACTGTGGGATGACTAAGAACAATCGTGTTTCAGAAAAATAAACACCAATAAGCAAAAATAAAGTGGAAGTCTAAGTATGTAAAAGAGGAGTAAATTTTAAGAAGAGATCCTGGGATGATTAAAACAAGTCCAGTTTGTGGGCAGGAATCACAGAGACAAGAGAGGGCTTGAGAGAAAGGCAGAGAAGGCTTCTAAAAGAAAGAACCTGTATCTTATATTTATTTTGTATAACTTTATATATAGACACAGATGTTTAATCCCCTGATAGAATGTAAGCTTCTTGAGAGCAGGGGCTGTTTTATTTTTGTCTGTGTATTTGTAGGACCCAGCTCAGTTTCTGGTGCCTGGTAGCTGCTTAATAAATGGTAGGTTGATTGAGTAATTAGAGAGAAGCATGGCATAATGGAAAGAATGTGGACTCTTGAATTGGAGTACTTGGGTTCAAATACCTATTTTGGTGTTTACTGACTACCTTTGTTAGCTTACGCAAGTCAGTATAGGCTTTTTGAACCTCCTCCTCTATGAGGTGAAGGGGACTAAATGACCTCTAAATTCTGACCCTTTCAAATGGATGGTAATTAAATAGTCTGATGCCAACTCAGAGACCCTACAGCCTAAGCTCAGACAATTTCAGTCAAAGTATCATGGCTGGCTTCATTTTGTGATTTTCTTTCATCTACTCACCAGTTTACCATCTCTAATTCTAGAGAATATATAACACCTCGTCCCAGAGAGATTAGTCATTCATTGGTTTAAAGTTAAAAGGATGGATTAGATGACCCCTGTGGGTCTCTCAAAGCCACTGGATTCTGCAGCACCCTCTACTTGGAGGATATTTTGTCGATGAGACAATATGTACTCACAACATGAGCCAGGCATAGGGGACCCTTCAGTGAGTGAAGACCCTCTTCTTCCCATGGGAAAAATTTTAGAATCACAAAATGTCAGAGTCAGGAAAGACCTCAAGAAATGTCCAACCAGGAAAGAACACAGGACAAAGAAGGGACTTTAGAAGATGGAAGTGTCAGAACTTGGAAGGACTTTGGGATATGGAACATTGTCAGAGCTGGAAGAATGCTTACAACACAAAACACAGAATGGCAAATCTGGAAGGAAATTTAGAATGTAGAATTTCAGAGCTGGGAAGGACCTTAGAAAATAGCACATAGAATGTCAGAGCTGGAAAGGAATTTGGAATGTAGAATATTAGAGTTGGGAGGGACCTCAGAGTGAATGATGTTAGGGCTGGAATGGGCTTTGGATATCATTTGGTCAAAAGAAACTAGATTTGAACCTGATTCTTCTTTTCTTTGAATCTAGCCTGCCATTTTCTATGTGATTGCCTCTCCAGATGAAGAACTAGATTTGAGGAATGAAATGATTTGTCCAAGGTCACCCAACCAATCAATAGCACTGCTAACATATAACTGTTATTTTTGTGTTATGATTGGTGGATTCTGTAATGGTGGGATTTAGGAAAGGTAAAAGTAATGTCACCTGAAAGATAAATTAAGGAAAATTTGGGGCAGGGGTTTTTACTGGTCACTTGAGTGAAGGCTCAAGACCCATCAATCATTTCTGTTTTACAAATGAGTGAAGAATATCCAGTTGGAGATGGAACTTTAATGAGAAGGTCAAAGTGAGAGGGGTGTGTGTGTGTGTGTGTGTGTGCCCTCAAGGGCTTGCTCTCAGGCAGAGTCTAACTCTCCCACCAAGGAGGCCAAGAAATCCATGGAGTCTAAGCAAAGACAGGAGCTTAGACTAGGCACTATTAAGGAATGCATGTTAGTCATACTGGCCTGGAGTGAGAGAAACAGACCAAGGTGGAGGGGTAAGACTTCTAGGAGCCCAGAGTTTTTGAGCCTCCTGGGAGGGCTAAAGAAGGCAGCTGCATGTCTTTATCAAAGGTCATCATCAAAGCATGACCTGAAGTCTACAAAGGGAATCTTTGGGGTCCCATGGAGAAGCTTCCTCGTCCAAGGGACCAGAGACCTAGAGGGGTCACAGCAGCTGCAAAGCTGATGTTCAAGGGGCAGGAGGGGAGGACGTAGTATACTCTTTCCTAGAGAAAAGGTTGAGAGCAGATTCTAAGTGGAGTGGGGATTTCACTGAAGTATGGAGTGGTCAAACCTGTTTTTTCTATCAAGGATGATAGACAGAACAAAAATGGAGAATATAGGATTGATCACTAAGATGAGAAAGGAGATAACAAGAGGGCCTTTGGGTGCCTTGGATGAGCTCAAACTACCAGGATTGGCATGTACAAGAGAGCATAGACTGCCTAGCAGCAGAGGGTAAATCCAGTAGCTACAGGTGGAAATTGAAAAGAGGCTGATTGAGGCTTAATAGAAGAAAAGCTTTCCTGACAATTAGGGGTGCCCAAAGTAGGACAGACTACCTTGAGGTGGTGGGGGGGGTTCCATCATCCAACAGAAGCTGCATAAGCATTTGTCAGGTAAGTCGAAATACAGATTCCTTTTTGGGTTTGGGTTGGATTAAATGTTCCCCAAGTCCCTTCTAATTGAAAAATTCTGTGATTCTGTATTCCTGTGAATTCATCTCACAATGAAATCCTGATTAGCTCTCTCAGACTGCAAGTTGTGGAGAAGGCCTGGCTGACATCGGTAGAAAGACTCCCTCACCTGGCAGTTCCTTATCTCAATGAACTCACAGGTATAGTCTCTTTTCCTAATTGGGATTCACTTCTTACATCTTGGGCTAGTTACCCAACTTTCCTGGAGCTCAGTCTTACCCTACTCCGGAAAAAGACAGTTCAGACTAATGGAGGGCCTCTTCCCTCTTAACTCCTTTGTCTTAGACCAGCTCACTGTCACCTACCAGAGATCAGGGGATGAAACACTGGACAAACAAGTTTGGATTGGGGATGAGGAGGAGAAGAGAAAGCTAGGATTGTGGCTATGTTGATGAAAACTAAGTGTTCTGAGGTGCTGTAGTTGGGAGTGGGAGGTGTTGGCTACTAGCTGGCTTTACCCATCCCTAAGGACTGGAGGCTAAGGTTATCCCTCAGGGCCTGCAGATTAGGGGAAAACAAAATGAGCCCCCCCCAAGCTCTGGTTAGGGTCCCACTGTGTGAGAGGACAACACAGATACAAAGGTTTGGGGGCTTTGTTTTGCTTTGAGGGAGGCCCAGCTTCAGAATTCTCTGTGGGGGTGTATGAGTGAGCATGATGGGGCCCAAGAGGTATTTCCTTCTCTCTAGCCCCCTGACATAGGCCCTTCTTGGTGGGGAGCTCCAAAGAATGAAATGAAGGAAGGACAGATCAAGGAGTCAGGTTGCAGGGCAAGAAAGGCCCTGGAATTCACTGCAGGGAATGGAGAAACACAGAAACACCAACGCTTCCTTTGGGTCGGCAGGAGGAGAGGTTCCCAGGCGGCCAAAGACTCCCAGAGTGAGGAATGTGGGGAAGGAAGCCTGGTGGTGTTTCCATGGAAACCAGCTTCCTCACACCACCTCCTCTGACCAAAATCACCTCTGGGGGGCAGAAACCCAGGACAGTCACCCCAGGGCCTCCCTTCGATGTCTCCTAGTCTATGCTGCTGGAATCAGGCAGCTGGGCAGTGACTCAGAAGTGGGGTGTGTGCAGGGAGCAGAGGAGGAGCCTCCTATAGCCAAGTGCTAAAAAAAGACCCGAGGGTCAGAGAGTGGCCAACAATCCCCCCTGCCCTCAGCTGCTTTTAATAGACAGACCCTATGACTTGAGAGGTCAGAGGGACCTTAGGGAACGAGCTAGTCCTCCAGTCCAATTAAAGAAGCATCTATTAAGTGACCACTAAATGGAGGGCACCGTGTCAGGGATTGGTGGGGCCAAAGGCAAGCCAGGGGAAATGAAGACCAGCCCTTGCCTTCAAGGAGCTGCCCTTCAAGGAGGTCACTCACTGGGGGAAACAGCCTGTTAACAGATGGAAATGCATGTGAAGATTTAAGGAGGGAGGGAGCCCAGAGAACTATGGGCATCAGAAAAGGCTTTTAGTAGGGAAATGGCTTATGAGCTGAGACTAAGGGCCGAAGTGAGGAGGGAGTGCATTCCAGGCAGGAGATGGAATTTTGAGTTCTGGAAGCAGCAAGCAGGCTGACAAGGCTGTTTCTGAAAGTGATCAGTCTGACTGCTAGAATTTATGCAAATAAACGCTGGGAAACCATTGGCAGATCATAGAACACAGAACTTATCTAGTTTAACTCCCCCAGTTTACAAATAAGAAAACAGAGACCCAGAAGAGGCATTAATATGCCCTGTTTTACAGATGAGGAAATGAGGCCCAAAGTGGCTAATCAGTTTGTAGATGAATAGTGGCAGAGCCAAGATTCTAAGCCCAGGTCTCCAGATTCCTATAATGCCTCATTATTCTCATAATGCCTTTCCTGGCAGGTAGTAGATTCATAAGTCTATTTAGACCTTAGAGACCAATCCTCTCATTTTATATCTAAGAAAACTGAAGTTCATGGAGGTTGAGGGACATGGTCAAGGTCACACAAGGAATTATCGGCAGAAGCTTGATCATAATTTCTCTTGCTTCAGAGCTGATGCTCTCACGTGCCATGGGAGCCACTCCTCTAGAAAACAACCAGGACGTGAGAAAAGGCTGACCCTGAGAGGCTCATTCAAGGCTTTGCATTTCCAGATGCCTCCAGAGAAGATTTCAGATGCACCTTTGTTTGTCCCAGAGGTAGCCACATAACTTCAGTCATGATAAAGCTCTTCTCCAGCACCCTCCAATGGCCCCTTCAGGCTTCTTCTCTCCCTGACCCCTCTTCCTTACTCCTGATCTCCAGTTGATGCTTCTCTCTCAGGTACCTGTCTTATATCACATAGAGGTCCAAAGAAAGGGAAAGACTATAGGATCATAGGTTTAGAACTGGAAAGGACCTTTGAGGTTTGAGGTAGAGGCCCCTCCTAGGGCACTGGCATTTTCCCAGAGGATTCTAAAAGATGGAAAGGCCTTCAGATACCTAAAGAAGATTTCAGGTCCTACGACTCAAGTCTTTCTTTCAGCATGAAAGTGACCTGACATTCCTGAAATATTCCTGAACAGCAGGCAGAAGAATTTACTGCTGGAATTGTCCAGGGAAAAACAGAGGATGGCAGCTTCAGGAATGCCTCAAGTCTTCTTGAGATGTGCCCATGGGATCCAGATCTAGTTGTAGAGATGGAAGGGACCTCCCAAACCCTCTAGTCCCACCCTCTCCTCTGGCAGATGACCAGGGAAAATAAGTGACTTTCCCAAAGTTACAGAGACAATAAGTACCAGATCTGAATTTAGATGCTTTGGCCCCCAAAGCCAGTACCATACTGTGGCTGGAGAAGGGACTGAAATTGCCTCACTGTTTTTGCTGTTCAGTCATTTTCAGAACTGCCTGAATCTTCATGACCCCATTTGGAGCTTTCTTGGCAAAGATGCTGGAGTGGTTTGCCATTTCCTTCTCTAGCTCATTTTACAAATGGGGAAACTGAGGTTAGCAGAATTAAGTGACTTGCCCAGGGTCACACAGTTAGTGTCTGAGGCCAGATTTGAACTCAGATCTTCTGGACTCCAGGCATGACACTCTATCCACTGAGCCAACTAGCTGCTTTCCTATAGCCACTCAAACAACCATCACCACTCCTCCCCACTTGAAGCCTCCAGACAAGCATCAATCTTATTTCTTCTACTCTTCCCTCCTGCCTAAGTCATAATGATGATAATAATGATGACTGCCATTTATATGTGTGATTTTAAAAGTCAGAAATAAATTTATAGACATTGAGCCTGAGATTCTCACAAACATCACTGAGAGTTATAGGATAGGAAACTGTGTATAAAATGGGGATGTTCACAGCACCCACCTCCCAAAGTTGTTGTGAGGAGAAAATGAGATGATCATTGTAAAGTTCTGTGAATCTTAAAGAATTATCTAAACTCTATTCTTACTGTGCCCCAGTGTCCAGACTCCTGCCTCTTCCTCCTCCAAATGATGCCTCCAGTTGACATAAGGCATTGATCTACCTCTGTCCCTTAGAGTCTTTTCTCTACTAATTCAGGTCACAAGCCATCCAAGGCTTCTCCTGGTATGAGATTCTTACCCATTTCCTCCCATAAACCTTCCATGGAGGATACTTGGATCACAGAAGGGAACTAAGAAGTCACTCATTTAAATGTCTTCATTTTACAGATGGGGAAAATGAGGCTGAGTAAAGTGAGGTACTTTGCCTGAGCTCACATAGGTAGTAAGTGACAGAGACAGGATCCAAACTTTATCTTCCAGGAAGCCTTCCCTAATAACCCCTGTTGGCAATGGCTGTATCTCTTACAGCCTGACAGAGGACTTCACATTTCTCCAAGGTACTTAAGTAACATATCCAGTTATCATCATCTTTACTTGGCTCTTAGCTCCCTCATAAGCTATGAGCTCCATGAAGACAGAATCTGGTCTTTAAACTTTGTACCTCCCCCTGCACTCTGTACACAGGAGTGGCTTAAGAAATGTTTGTTAAGTGAATATAAGAAAGAACTTGAATTTCAAGCTGAGAATGACTAGGAGGCAAGTAGAAGCAATGTTCTTAACCTTTTTTTGTTGTTGTTCTGCATGGACCCAATGGCAGTCTGGTGAACCCTATAGACACCTTATTAGAATAATATTTTTAAAACATATAACACAAAATACACCAAATTACAAAGAAAAATTGTTCTAAAATCTGCTTAGTAAAATACTTTTAAAAATGTTTCCAGAAGCTAGGTTAACAATCCCTGAATTAGAGGAAGAGAGGATCCCAAGCATGAAAAACAATTTTTAAACATATAACACAAAATACATCAAATTATGAAGGAAAATTATACAAAAATCTGGTTAGGGGGTGGCTAGGTGGCGCAGTGAATAGAGCACTGGCTGTGGAGTCAGGAGGACCTGAGTTCAAATCCGGCCTCAGACACTTAACACAAAAACTAGCCATGCGACCTTGGGCAAGTCACTTAACCCCAACTGCCCTCCAAAAA
>JAQQSW010002293.1:0-14998 GCA_028646575.1 Pseudocheirus occidentalis
GGGAGCCTCCTTGAACTCTCCTTGAATCCTTGAGGTGCAGGCTCTGGAAGCCTCCTTGAGCTCTCCTTGAATCCTTGAGGTGCAGGCTCTGGGAACCCCCTTGAGCTCTCCTTGAATCCTTGAGGTGCAGGCTCTGGGAACCCCCTTGAGCTCTCCTTGAATCCTTGAGGTGCAGGCTCTGGGGTCTGATTGAATCTTCCCACTTGCTGAGGCATTTACATGAGGCCATAAGCCTTTCATTGTGGCTCTGCCCAAACCTTTGTTACTAGCTTGGCCCTCCTTTGTCCAATTACTTTCCACCCTTGAGCCTATCAAAATATCTATACCCATATTAACTGTGACCCGACGTCATTGACTCCTCCTGAAGACCCTCCCCAGGCTCCTCCCCTAGACCACCCCTAGATTCCTCCCACAACCTTTCTGTATATAAGAGCCCATCTTGCCCCCATGTGTGAAGAGTGCCATAGAATGACCAGCATAGACCTGCTCCCTGTCTCAGACAAGCAAACTTTTAAGACACTTTCCTTTCCTTTGGCTGAGGGAAGACTTGAGTGGGATTCCTCCGGCAGGACCCACCTCACCATTTTACCGTGTATGTCTTCATCGCTTTTGCTCCTATATCCCAAGGTGCCTGGAACAACATAGGCACATAATAAATGCTTCCAGATCTTTACCAGCATTTAGTAGACTCCCCTGAATACAACAAATCCCAGCTGCTTAAACCCCCTTGGAGATCATGGCACATTGCCCACTTCCCATCCTGCTTGGACTTTTCTTCAGCTAGATTGCATTTATGGGTCTAGGGTAGAATTCATCTGAAAAGCAGTGAAAAATAGCAGGCTCTCCCTGGGCTGTGGCCTCCAGCCTCTGTAAGGGAGGGGTAGAAAGGGAAGGGAAGGGACAGAATCTTCTCTTGCCTCATTAAGACTGTTTTGTTTTGGTTTTGCTTCTTTCAAGACAATTAAAATAAACTTATTGCTCCTTCCATGCTATAGGAAGAGGATAATGAAGATGAAGCCTTGAAGAGGGTACCCCACAAAGACGGTTAGGGTTGCCTGAGACCCCAAAATACCAACATGCAAGGTCCTGCCGAAAGAATTTGACTCAAGTCTTCTCTCAGCCAAAGAAAGAGTAAAATTTATTGAAAGTTCAAGTTTGCCATGTGGGGTAGATGCTTAAGGAGCCAGCCAGCCTAGCTTAAGGACCTATGCTAGGTCATTCTATGGTGCTCTCACAAAGCAAGTCTGTGCTAGGGCACTCTCACACAGGGAGGGAAGATTGGGTCTTATATACAGAGGAATCTAGGGGGTGGTTCAGAGGAGGAGCCTGGGGAGGATCTTCAGGAGGAGTCAATGAGGTCAGTGCAAGAGTGGATTGATAGTTTGATAGGCTTCAGGGTGGGAAGCAGATGGACAATGGAGGGGCAGGCTAGTAAGAGGTTTGGGTCCAGCCACAATGAAATACTTACGGCCTTTGCAAATGCCTCATCAAGTGGCAAGATTCAATCTGACTTCAAGGGGTTTCCCAGAGCATGTACCTCAAAGATTCTAGAAGAGCTCAAGGGGAAGAAGTGTCCCAGAGCCTACACCTCATCAGCATGATTGGGCAGATCTTACCATTAATAAAGTTGAGGTGACTTTCCATCTGCAGAACACAGATTTTTGCCAAATATTGAATTCTCCTATCACGAAGCATTTCAATTTGTATTTATATTTTATAAAGGAACTTTCCATTTCTTAATTAGCATGCTATCTCATATATATGTATGTGTGTGTATACACATAGCACACACACACACACCACAACAGTGTTTATAGAGGTGTAGCAAAAGCAAACAAAAAATAGTCTCAATGTCCCTCCCCTCCCCTTAAACCGAGTTGGACGAGTGTATCTGGCTAACTGTAGCCAGATTGCACAGATAAACAGGAACTAGCATTTAAAGGAGCAGGTTCCCAAACGCAGGGTGCAAAGAAAGCCACACAGTTTGGGGCATGGTGGGTGGCGCTGTGGGGAGTGATTGGTGTCCCGAAGTTTCCCTTTCCTTCTCTGTCCCGGAACATTCGGAAGGCCAAGTGGGTACAAGTGTTCATGAGTAACCTTACCTCTCAGCAAAAGGGCAGAAAGACCGCAGAGGGTCTCACTCCTCCAAGCCCGTGGCTCCCTACCTCTCCAGGCTTCCCCTTTCCCTGTCTCTGTGGTTCCAACGTACACGACACTTAGAGAGTGTTCAAACAGGGAGTCCGAGGATCCCAGCTCTGCAAAAGACAAGACGTGTGGGTGATGGCTGGGGTGGAGAGACTACTTCTTCAGCCCCCAAATACACGGACCCCACAAAGTTTTGGAACCTAGAAGAGAAGGCGAGAAGAAAAAAAGACCCATAGTACAAACCATGCAAAAGCAAGTTAAGATGTTCATTTACCCAAGCTAAACACTTCGTTGAGAGCCCGGATAGCTCAGTCGGTAGAGCATCAGACTTTTAATCTGAGGGTCCAGGGTTCAAGTCCCTGTTCGGGCGGAGTGCTCAGGTTTTATGGAAGAAAATTACAAAGGTCGCTTAAAGAAGGAATTCTCCTACCGCTGGCCAAGACCTGAGCAGGGCTTTGCGATTTGTTCCAGGCTGTGGAAGGTTAAAGGAAAGTGTTAAAGGAAAGTGGGGACTGCTCCCCTACAAACGCGGGGCTCCGGGGAAAGGGAAGGAGTCTCCTGTCACCTCGAGCTGAAGGATGCGAGCTTTTGAAATGGAAGCCTTAGAATGCTAGCTAAATCGACTCAAACGTGTTATTTCCAGAGCTTCGTTGACTTTAAAGCACAATAGAGATTCTAGTTAGCGTTACCCTTCTGATCTCTTTATTCTACAGGTGGGGGAGTGGTGTTCCTAAGTCATACGGGGGTGTTGCCTGGTGATCCCGGAGCTTTATCACCTAGAAGACGAAGGAACCGCCCAGGAGAGAACAGGCAGGCCGGCTACACGCATTAAGTAAGAGATCAGTTTGGGCCAAACCCTGTGCAGCGCGCTGGAACGCAGCCCGGGGTAGGCGACACAGGTGAAAACAACATATTTTGCCGCAAGAATCTTCTATTCTAGGGCAGGAGTCCCGGGCTTCACGGATAGATTTCAAGGGGGCCGTGAATTTAGATGGAAAAATGCTTGTTTATTTTCTTCGTCTTCTAACTAAAATGGAGCGTTTCTTTCAAGGATTTAAAACGTGATTCAAAGAAGGGGCTCCATAGGTTCTGCTGCCCAAGGGATCCCTGGCACAAAGAAAGGTTAGGAACCTGTCTTCTAGAGGGTGAGCACGCAATTTACACACAACTCATCCACAAAAAAAAAGCACGCGCTTAGTTACATGAAACCTAATGCAGAGTAATTTCAAGGACTAGAGGGCACTACTAACTCCGGGGAATCCGGAAAGGAGGGGGCGTTCAAGGGCTGGGAGGTGGGCGGGTCTATATGAGCGAGCTAAGTTTCAGCTTGAGTTAATGAAGTCATCCACCGCTTTGGGAGGGGCAATTGTAATGCCCAGAGGGTTGTACTCAGCTGAACTTTATTGAAGCCTAGTGTAAATCAAGCAAAAAATTACTACCTCAAACCCAGAGACAGGTAGGTTGAATCAGGTCTTAACGACCACCGGGCAAACGGGGCTTTGGCACAGGGTGCAAACTTGGGGGATGGGGAGGTGGCTTCCTAGGCAACTACTATCTTCGCTCACCATTCCTTGCTTTTTAAGGTCCTTTGTAGGCCTGATGCAGGCAGATACTACAGAAGGGTACCTCGGCTTAGAATTCTAAGCTTCCCGGGGGTGATCTGGCAATTGCCATCTGTGCAGGACATCATTCATTTCCCCCCCCCCCCAAAAAAAAAACACCACCACACAAATAAAGTCAAACATTTTAAGTGCCTGAGATACAAAGAAAGGCAAAAACAGTGCCTACCCCCAAGAAGTTTACATTTTAAGGCAGGAGAAGGCCTGCAAGTAACTATGTGTCTATCAGATGTGTCAATTAGAGAGAATCTCAGAGAGTAGGCACTAGCTTTGTGGGAATTGAGAAGTGATGTGCGGGATGATTGGGAAAGGCTTTCTTGCAAAAGGTAGGATGAGTAGGAAGACAAGTGCTTTCCAGACCTGAGAGATAATCCAGTGAAGAGGTATGGAGTGGGAAGGTGGAGAAGGCCAGCATCATGGGATTGTAGACTATATGGAAGAGAATAAGGTAGAAAGAACTGAAAAGACAGGAAGGGGTCAGGTTACCCAGGACTTTAGAAGCCAAACAGAATTTTCTATTTGATACTGGAGGTAATTGGGAACCACTGAAATTTATGGAGAAGAATGATCTGCCTTAGGAAGGTAACTGACAGCTGAGTAGGAGATGTGGAGTTGGGTGGGAGTTGAGAAAGGGAGATGGTGGTAGTGTCAGAGTAGAAAAGGGGCGTCTATAGGACTTGGTAACAGATCTGCTTGAGTGGGGGTCGGTGAGTGAGAGTGAGAAGTCAAGGATGACACCTGGTGGGAGAGCCCATTGGATTCGGACCGGAGTGGCCATTTTAACATTAAGAGAGAAGTGGGCGACTAGGTGGCGCAGTGAATAGAGCACCAGCCCTGGAGTCAGGAGTACCTGAGTTCAAATCTGACCTCAGACACTTAACACAAAAAACTAGTCGTGTGACCTTGGGCAATTCGCTTAACCCCAACTGCCCTCCAAAAAAAAAAAACATTAAGAGAGAAGTTTTGAAGAGTTTTGGTTCTCTGGGAGAGTGTGGAGAGGAATGGGGTGGGGATGGAAATCCAAGCAATATGAAAACAAAAGAGCTAATTAAAAACCAAGATGCTAATGGACTGTGGGAGTCCATGAAGGTCAAGCTAGAGTTTGAAGTGATACAAATCCTTTGGACTTGGAATAAAAGGGGCCGAATCTTGAGCTAACACTATAAGCACTGACACAGATTTCAAACAATAGAAAATTAATGTTGAAATATTACAAAGAAGAAACCTGACACTGAAGAAGAGCTATGAGAAGACGCTTCCTCCTATATCCCTTGTAGGGATGGGGTCTGGGGACAAGTTCAGGGCTGTGGGACATGGCATATAATGCTGTGTGTGTGTGTGTGTGTGTGTGTGTGTGTACACATATGCATATATATCAGTTTTGATGAAATATTTTCCTTTCCTCCCTCCTTTTTTTTCTTTAAAAACAATTCTCTCTGGGGGTGGGATAGGGACAGGTAGAGGGGAAAATCTAGGCAATGTAAAGTATATAACTGATTTCAATTCTAGTTTAAAAAATATTAGAAGGCATTCGATATCTAGGGGGAGGGGAAGAAGATATTCTGAATCTAGAAAACGATATTGGAGTCTAAGTCAAGCAAGAAGTGTGTGTGTGTATGTGTGTGTGTGTGTGTGTATGTGTATGTTTGTGTGTATTATGGAAGTGGGGGTGAGGTTTCCAATGGCAATGGTTTGGTTTGTCTGGATTGTGTTAGTTAGTGGAAAAAAGTGATAGGAAATTAGGTTGGAAAAATAGAATGATACTGTACTATGGGGTTTACTTGAATGTCAGGCAAAAGGGTTTGAGATGACACAAATCCTTTGGCTATGAAAAAAGGGATGATTTTTGACCAATATCTCAGGCACTGGCATTTTATCTTTTACGGGGGTCATCCTGTAATGATTTTTTTGCCTCTCAAACTATCACTTTTTCAAAGGATGGTGGATTCATTTAAAGCAACAAGTTAAACCAAGCAATAAATGAACCAATTATTTCACCCCCTCCTCCATCTCACCGTCCAACCTTCGGTCCATCCATCCACCCTTCATTTAGGATTCCTTGTGCCTCAATGTATTGAACATGTCACTACCTTACACCCCAGGGTTTGGTCTGTGGTTTCTTTGGGATCTCCTTTTGTTCGAACACGATGATTTAACGTATCTTTTTCTGACTTCCGATTATAGAATAAAAACATTCAGAAAACACCTAAAAAGTCAGCTCAGTCTTGGCGGCTAACAAAATTTGAGACTGAGCATGTGGCTGCCGAAATAGCTCAGTTGGGAGAGCGTTAGACTGAAGATCTAAAGGTCCCTGGTTCGATCCCGGGTTTCGGCATGAGTTTTCCTTTTTCCCCTCTTGATTGAGGGAAATGCTCAAACTCAATTGAAGAAATCAGTGTCAATGAAGATACAACTCCAACCCTTTCCGCCCACGTCCTTTTTCAGGTACTCCTCCCGGACTGCTCTCTGGTTCAGCGTGGAGCGGTGAAAGGTACAGAGAAGAGTCCGGTTCATACTTAGGGCTCCGAGACCGGACGTGGACGCAGGGCTTCCGCACCCTGGGACGGTCTTTTTGTTCCTCAGGCCACGCTTAATTAATGAATAAAACAAATAATAAAGAATACAAAACTTCGGGCGTGAATCTGCATGCCCCCTCAAGAACCCAAGGCGAAACCAAATATTCCGGCTTAGGTTCCATAGTGTAGTGGTTATCACGTCTGCTTTACACGCAGAAGGTCCTGGGTTCGAGCCCCAGTGGAACCATACGCCTGTGTGCTATTTTGTCTCGGGACTATCGATCAGGTTTTTGAGGATCCGGGGCGGGCACGCTGTCCTTTAGGTACGGCTTCCCTACTTTAAAAAATGTACTTAGTTCGCCAAAATCAACTAGGGATGTAAACCCAGGGCCCTCAGGTTAAAAGTCTGATCCTCTACAGTCTAAACTAGCTTCCACTTCCCTTTAGCTTTCCGGTTCTATCCCCACTGCAATCAACTATTTTTAGTGTCTGGGTGTCTGTGTGTCTGTGTATCTGCGTACGTGTGCACGTGTTTTAAAGAATTAGCTTTCTGGTGAGAGCTCCTGCTCCCATTCCGCTCCTTTCCCGAGGTAGCGACACTGAGTTCCCTGTTCCCTGGAGGTGTGTAAGCGGAGCTTAGGCGATTTTGTTAGAAAGGTTTGTAGATGTGTCCTCTAGCCACACAGAAGGATGGATTGGATAATCTCTGAGGCACCTTCCGAGTCTGGGGTTTTAGAATCTTCAACGCGAAATAGACCGCAGGGTCGGGACAGCTCATCGCATCTCGGTCTGGTCCTTGCGGCTTCCTGTGAAGATCAGCTCAGTCAGCCAACAAATATCTGTTAAGCGTCTACTGTTTGCCAGGCGTTGGATCAGCTGAGATAATGCACCTCGTAGTAAGGAGGTCTTGCACAAATGAGTCATCAACGAAAAGGTCATGGAACATAGTTATCCACATGACTATTTCCCCCAGTGATCACTTTTGTTACTATTAAATGACCAAGCCTTTTCTTGGTGCAGAAAAAGAGAAACCAGCTCCCGGCTTGGGAGGGTTAAGCCTTTCAATGTTCCCTTCCAGTATCTCTCAACTCAAGAGTAAGAGTTCGTGCCTTTATATTGCGACGGGAAGTCGACTTTCCAGGGAATTTGTTTCCAGCTATTTTCTCTCCCTTATGTGGACGTGACTAGAGAATGAAATCAGGGTTGGAGCTAAAAAACGAAGCCATCCTACCAGAAGTGGGGTTCGAACCCACGCGGACACTTGTCCATTGGATCTTAAGTCCAACGCCTTAACCACTCGGCCATTCTGGTCGGTGACAGCAGTCTTTTCCCCCCTCCTAAGATGAGGTCTCATGTCCCTGAGCCTCTCAGTTGCTCTCTTGGTCACCAACTTGGTGGCCCACGCCTAAGAGGGCAAGGAAACCCAACCTTAAAGAAGAGAGGAAAGGAGACGTGGGTCATTCTATGACCAGCCAAAATGTTCTTCATCTTACCCTTAAGGCCCAGAAGGGACACAAGGACGCACACGGTTAGGTCACCTTTGGTTCCGGGAGGCTGTGTTGAATAACCATTTACTAGTCATCTGCTTCAATGTGCCAGGAATTCTCCACGAACCTCTAGGCATCCAGAAATGCAAGTATTCCTGTCTTCAAGGAGTTTACGTTCTATCTTGGGAGCCTGCAAGTATATGGAGTATACCAGAGATCTATACAGCGTCAATACGCAGTAATGGGGAAGGACGGGAAAGGAGCGGGCTAAAAACCTTTCCCAAACTGTCCTTCCTTCACCGCGTCCTTTCCAGCCTTCTTGCACCTCCTCTGCCTCCAGTACACAGATTCCGGGATCCTGATCTCCTCGGCGCTCTCGGAACAAGCCCCTACATCTCTCAACTCCGGACATTTCCCCGACTCCCCCCCCCCCCCCCCCCTTCGTCTTCTCCTCTTTCTAGCTTCCCTGGATTTCTTTCAAGCCCTATCAGAAATCCCACCTTCCTCAAGAAACCTCTTCTCATCCTCCTTCCTCCTTAATAAGCTGCTGCCTTTCCTCCGAAAGTGTCTCCAATTCACCCTTTATACGTCTTGTTTGTACGTTCTTGTTTATATGCTGTCTCTGCCGTTAGAATGTAAACTTCTTGAGTGGAAGGGACTGTTAGTTTTTTTTTTTTTTTTTTTTTTTGCCTTTCTTTGTATCCTCAGGACTTAGCACCGAGCCTGGCACGTAGTGCGTCCTGAACAAGTGCTTGGGGACTTGACAAGAGATGATTGGTTGGTTGCTTCTCGAAGACGATCAAAATGATATTTACTATGCTAGATGGAGATGGAATGTTCAGTGGCAGCAGCTCGAATTGTTAAACACCTTCCAAGAGTATGTCTCTGAGGCGACAATGAACCGGCCGAGCCCTTACTAGCTCACAACCATTCCACAAAACTACCATTGGTTTTGGTACCAGGATCTTCGGAAGCGGAACTCCTTGAACACTCTCGCTCCATCCAGTTATCGGGTTGGTGATGTGGGTATGGTAGCTGATGGACTTCTCTGGACACATATTTATTCTCTTGGGTAGGGAAGAAGTTGCGGGATGGCAGTACTCCTTTTTCATGTCTAAAAACACGACTCTGGTGGGACTCGAACCCACAACCTTTGAATGTCTTCAGCTCTACTAGAAGTCCAATGCGCTATCCATTACGCCACAGAGCCACTTGCCTAAAGAAGTATGCCTCAGTCATCACATCTATACACAAAAGGCAGCATGCCTCCTGCGGAAGGGTCTAAATTTCAGAGTATAAAACGGTTGCCTGGAGTTTACACTTGAAAGTGGCTTTGGAGATCATCTCTTCTTGAAAGTGGCTTTGGAGATCATCTCTTTACCCCCTTCCCTGTAAGTGGAAAGTACAACTGCTACTCCTTGCACTCTACCAGGTGCGCGCGCGTACTTGTAGGGCGTGGCTGCTTGGAGGTGGAGAGTCTGGTCAGTCCATGCTGGTCTGACTCGCTAGCCCACGATCCCTCGTGGATAGGGTTAGCGCCCAGCTCTGGACAGGAAAAGCGGTATTTGGGGAGTGCGGCTTACTGCTTGAGGTCCAGTGGGACGTTGTGTTGTGCTTAGAATAACATTTCCCTGCCAATTTAGGGAAGTTAAAGACAAGAAAAAAAAATAGAAAGAGAAAGGGAGAAGGGTAGAAATATTTTTCCCCTTAAAGTTTCTTAAAGAAATCTAAACTTAAGGGTTCCATAGTGTAGCGGTTATCACGTCTGCTTTACACGCAGAAGGTCCTGGGTTCGAACCCCAGTGGAACCATGCAAGAAGCAACCATTGTCTTTTTCATCTTTCCCAGAAAGAAGCAAAGTCCAAATCCTTTCATAGTCTGTTTCCTTAAGACACACACGAGAGAAGAAGCTGTCGAACTCTACAGTCTTTAAACGGTCCTATTCCCTAAAGGAAAAGTAGGGAGAACTGAACCGTGAACGGTCTATCCCAGCTCCACATATAGTGATGGCCCAAGACGAATTTATCCTCTTCAGTTTCTTCGCCTGCCAAATGGGGCTGAGTTTGGGAGGTATAATGTTAATGGCAGTTAAAGATCTTCCCGGCCCATGGGTCTCACGTAGAGCCCAACGAGAGAAGCTCGATTAGAGAGAACTTGTTTTTCAGGAAGGCCCACACATTTGGTTACTTTTGTAATTAGGCACGAGGGTCGTGATGCCCTCTGGCTTTGAAGAAGGCTATTTGTACTCTGAGGTGAGGTTTTGCTTTGGAGCTCGCTCATTGGAAGAGTGTTCCTGTGATTTGGCCAGAGAAGACTCTGGATAGCCCCGACTTTGAGAACCCAGATGTTGGTACTTCTCTCTACAATAATTGTCTGTATAACTTTGGTTAGAGGCTAGAAACCCTGTCTGTTGATCTACATTATTTTCTCTGTATTTTCCCTGAAGTTCAGGGTGCTGACTTTTTCCCTTGAAATAAGTGAATGATATATTGTTGTTACAGGAGGAGAGGGGAAGGGCTAATGGGTGCTCTCTAAAGGAGTTCAAGGACCTTTGGATATTTGGACAGACAACTCTCCCTCAAGCAAGGCCATTGTTGGAGGTGACCCACAGACGACCAGTCTGGGGAACTGGCAAGGAAGCCAGAGCTCCCCTCATTCCCAAGCTCTGAGGATGCTGTCTGGCCATCTGAGCCTCCCAGAGATATTAATCATCACCTTTGCCTTGGAGTCAGGAACACTGAAGTATTCAGAGGACCCAGATGGAGTTGGGCAGGTACAGGGGAGGCAGGGGTGACCCTATGGCTGGTAAAACAAAGAAGGCTGAGAGTCTGCTCTAAGTGTCCCAAGGTGAAGCTAGGTTTGGAGGTTTTTGAGGGATCAAGCAATTAATGAGTATTTACTAAGCACCCACTTCATGGCAGCCACAATCCTTGGTGCTGGGGACAGAAAGGCAGAAGATAAAAACAATCTCTACTTGTAAAGAATCTGTATTCTAATGGGGGAGATGGTAAGCATATATGTGTATATATACACACAGATATATATTACATATAGGTATATATACAAGCATAAACTACATACCACAAACATGCATTTGTGTGTATACATGTAAATGTGCACACATATACATAAGCACATGATGGGGTGCTTGGGTGCCTGTGCTTGGACCACAGTTTGTAAAATCACATTTCTCTCCAGCCCCTTCATTCCTTCAAGTACTCTGCCTAGCGACCATTTGTGAACTGTTTATCTCCCCTTAGTATAATAACCTGCTGCACCTATGAATCCTTCATTGGATATATATAAATAATTCCCTAGCCCATTATACACATCCTGGATCCCTCATTAGCTTGGGACATATGTATATTTCCAACATCCATCTTGCCATCTTGACGGGTAGCAGACTGGGCACTTCTCAGTCAGCCCTGACCACTAGTTGACTTAGTGATGTTTCAAGCCTAAAACCACACCTCCAGCAGCCCCTCCTTGGGCTATTTCCCAGTGAATTATGGGCAACACACCTTTGAAGTAGATACTAAAAATGCATGTTCCTTTAAGAACTGACCACTCCTTAACTCCTCCCTAATTCTGCCCTTACTCACCTAGTTAGCATAGGTTATACTAAAGATTATCCTATCAAAACTTTAACTCTACCCCTTTAAGGTTGCAGGTTCCATAAGAACTCTTGCGGTGCTGTAGAGCTTAACAATAAACTTTTACCAACTTGACTCAGAATGCTTGAGCCTGTTAATTCATTTCAGACTGCCCACCTACAGACACTGAGGTCCTTAAGACACCTATCATCCCTCATCACACACACATCATAAATCTAAAGTTAACATAGACCAAGTAAGTCGAATGAAGGTGTTTAGGAAGAAAGACACAAAGAATTCATGGAAAGGCTTTCATGAAGAAATTGGTGTTTGATGTGAATCTTAAAAGAAGAAAAGACCTCTAGGCAAGAGGGACGACAATGTTCCATCTCCCTTAGCTGTGTTCTGTTGTCTTGGTAAAGATATGCCCATCTCTTGGAATCTATCAGATGGACTAATGATGCAGGCATTACCTACAAAGGTAATTACCCTACATTACCCTACATTACACTACATTACACATTACACTACAAAGCAGTGCTCTTGGAGGGGAGCAGGGGCACTTTTGTAGACTTTAGAATGCTACACACCTCAGTTCCTATTATCACGGCCACAGCCATTAGAGATGTCACTGATTCTGATACTGCCACCACCAGTGAGACTTCAGCAAGACACTATTTATTGAGGAAGGTGGCCATTAGCCCCAAGATTCTGTCTAGCTCCCAGTCTTGTTTCTTCAGTCTTCCCTTTACTCTTTCCTTTTCTCTTACCTTACAAGACTTCACTTCCTAGGAGGGAGTGAGTCCGAACAGTTAGGAGAGGGTACAAACCAGTGCAATAAAGCTAGGTTTGTTGACTATTGATTTGGGGGCAAGTCTGATCAAGGAATATTATAGCCATTCGTTTATTCCAGACCCAGGAAAGAACTCCATTCATTGACCCTTAGCAGAAACAGCGTGGCTTCTCCAATCTAGAATTCCAGGAGCATGGGGCTATGTTAGAACTTAATTAGCAAGGCATCTTTCTCTAGCATTTTGAGGTATACAAAATCCTCTGTGAGAGATTGTGCAAGGATTATCATTCCCATGTTACAGATGAGAAAACTGAGATCAAAAGAAGATGAGGAAATTGTTAACAAGCTCACATTGCTAGTAATATTTTAGATAACTCTTGCATGGGTGGAGAGCCTACAAAGGAATCCCATTTGGATATTTGCTCTGTGAAGTTTGGATTCAGTCAATGGTCCCAGGGCTACATGTGGCTTCAAGGCCACAGGTACCCTATCCCTTTCAACCCTCATCTTCCTTCTAGTGTTCTGCCAATACTAGACAATGTTGGAAAGGTTATTGACCTTTCTTGTGGATGTAGAGAGAATTGAGCCTGCCAGATTTCAAAGCCAGATTGGGGAACCAGGCCCTCATTTTCCTTCTACTTAATTCTGGAATTATAGTCTAAGAGAGAGGGTATGCTACAGTAAGTCCAACAAAAGCCTGAGGTTGTCCCTGCTAAAAAACAGAGCCAGCTTAGAAGAATTCAGTATTGGGGTCAGTCTAGTACCAGTCAAGTTGTCCAGGACCTGGCAAAGACATTGAATGACCACTCAGTCACTGTTGTACTTTAAGTCAGTGTCCAATCTTTTCCTTTCCTGGATGCTGGATGTGGAAGAGAGTGCCCCTGGTGTTGGAGGAAAGGCTTGTAGCTACTGTTTTTCCTATGCATTTGAGCAACTTACCTGTGGTAAAGAATTGAAGAACATTCATGTCGCATTAGAACAGGAATGGTAGAACTGGAAAGAGCCAGCTAGTGCTCATGCAGTGGAGGCTTGAATGTGAAGTCAGAAAGAGGACCTGGGTTTTGGTCCTGATTTGACCAAGTCAATTGTAAACCTTCTGGGCTTTAGTCTCCTCATTTATAAAGTGAGGGGGTTGGATTGGAGAGCTTCTAGGGTTCCCTTCTGCAACTAAATCTGTGATCCTAGGATTAATTAATTAACTAAATGGCTGATAAATAAAATAAAGAACTCCTGAACTCAAGAGATTTGTTCTAACATCCATGTAGTAGGGAGCACAAAAGTGTGCTGTGACACCTGGATCCTTGCTATAGAATAAAGGGACCAGACTAAAGTGACCTCTGAGATTCTTTCCAGCTTTAAATCTATGATTCAAAGTTCATCCTTGTCTTCTAGGGTTCCATTTCATTTCATTTCATTTCTATGATCCTATGGTCCTGGGGGAATATAGAGAAGTCATAGATTGTGGAATGTTAGAATCAGAAGAGGGCATGGACCACAGAGTTCTAGATCTTGGAGAAACTTTAGAACATAGACTGCAACAACCAGAAAGGATCTTAACAAAGAGAACTGTGGACTATAACAGCTGGAAGGAACCTTAGAATATAGGATATAGGACCCTAGGAACTTTAACTGCAACCTTGTCCAACCCCTTTGGTTTCCAATGAGGTGCTGAGGCCAATGGAGGTTCACATAGGGTCACACAGTTAATAAATGTCTGAGAGAGGATTTGAACTCAGGTCTTCCTGACTTCAAGTCCAGTGCTCCATCCTCTACACTATCATAGAACATTAAGAGCAGTGGGATGTGCTGGTAAATATTTAGCATCTGGTTCTCTGAAGGAAAAAAAAAAGGGTCCATGGCACTGCACAATTGAATCTGAAGGGTCCCTTTTAACATGCAGTGCAGCACCTATGGGCTAATGATGGCTTAAAACAGAAGAGCAGGAAGAGATTTTCGAGACCTCCTAATGTACCTGCTTCTGCTCTGACTTACTCTGTTTGCAGGTGACACAGGGCCAGGAGGTCAGCTTAGATATAGCAGCAGCAGCAGCAGCAGCAGCACCCAACTTTCAGACAGGGCTTCCTATGTGCCAAGAGCACTATGCTAAGTGCTTTCTCATTATTTTCTCTTTTGATCCATAGAAGAACCTTGGGAGGCAGGTGCTATTATTTCCCCCATTTTATAGATGAAGGAGCAGACAAATAGGGGTTGAGTGACTTGCTCAGAGTTCCATTGCTGGTATGTGTCTGAGGTTGGATTTGAACTCAGGTCTTCCTGACTCCAGGCCCAGATATTGACTGATTGTCACGATCTAAAAAGACGTTTGCCATTCAGAACATAAGATGAAACTGGGTAAAAAGTTAACTTCACATGTGTAAGGTGGGGGAGAGTGCTACATAACAGTTATCTGAAAAATATTGTGGGGGAGACAGAGGAGGTAAATTTTGATCTCAATATGAATCAACAATATGACATGACAATTAAAAAAAAAGCCAAGGGCTCTTAGGTTAATTCAGAGAGAGACAGTGTCTAAGACCAGGGTTATGAGAGACCTTTTGGAGTCTATCCTGATCAGATTTTCCTTAATCCTAGGCACCATGTCTTAGGAAGTATGTGGATAAGCCAGAGAGTGTCTAGTGGAGGATAGTTAGGATGGTGAAAAGGTTGGATCAGGAGACCGCCGAGGTTCCCTTCACTCTGAGATTCCTTGATTTTGATAAAGTGAGAGTATGAGCATGGCATTTGAACTTGGTGTAAGGAGAGGGTTTGAGCCCACTCTCTTATGTTGACTATGTGTATGGTCTTAGACAACTGGCATTTGGGAAGAAACGAATTTAGATTTAAT
>JAQQSW010002294.1:0-14997 GCA_028646575.1 Pseudocheirus occidentalis
GGTGAAGGTCACCAAGAAGGCCAATATTCTTTCTGGGTCCTAATGCCAGCTGAACTACTGGAGGATTGAAGAAGCATGACCAGGATAAGACTTTGTTTGTTCGTGACCTGGCTGATCCTTGAGTTCCAGGCAAGAGAAGTGGTGAAGGGTTTGAGATGTGCTAGACCCTGTGAACTTCAGTGTGTGCCAGGGATTGCCCTGAGGACTGGACAAGGACCTGGGAGCTGTCTGCCTCTGAGGACTGGATGAGAACCTGACAGCTGTCTGCTTATGAATCCAGGTGACTCTTTGGTGGATTCAGGAGGGAGCTGGAACCATGGAAGGGGATCCAGGGAATCAGAGAGATCACCCAGAGTCAAGATGAAGAAAAGGCCACCTCCCTCCCCTTGGAGGAAATTAAGGTTTGCTGGACACCAAGGGGTGAAGGTTTTGTGTGGTTTTCTAATGACTATACTAGTAATTAATGATATTTAGTAACTGTGAATCTAGATTAGTGACTGATTAAGTTAATGGTTACCCCATGAGTGGAAGATTGATATATTGTAAATTGATTGATTGATTAATTGAGAAGGGTTTCCGCCTTAGGGAAACCAGATGATTATTCTTTTATTCCTTGTTCTAAATATTGTGGCCACTGTAGTGGAAACTGTGTGGCCATTCTAATATTAAGCTCTTATGGACTCTATATTGTGACTTTCTGTGGTAAGATGTAATGTTGTGAATATTATATTGTGATATGTTGTGAATGTTTGCCTTGATTTGTAATAGAATAAACAGAGCGTTAACTATTATTGTGTAATCCGAACCTTAAAAGCTGTTCACAGTAGCATTCTTTTGGGAATCTGCTGGTGCATGGCATTAGAATTGTTTAAAAAAGAAAAGAACAGACTAGACAAAGGTTTAGTGGAGTAAGTAACATTATTTGTGAAAAAGATATACTGATATAAGGAAATAAAGGATTCAGTGGAGAGAGACAGGTGGAGAACTTTTGGATAAAGATCAGAAGAAGGAGAAACAAACAGTGTTGTCATATAGGATGTACTACAAGCCACCTGACAGGGAATAGATCAGGAGGTTGTGAAACATATCATATATCTGACACAGAGACATAACATAGTATAGTATGTAGGGGAACTTCCGTTCTTGGAGTTCTTTTACTCTGCTGGAAATAAAGCAACTAATAATTTTTGACTTCTCTTAATAATAATTTTATCCTCCAAAAGGTGAAAGAAGCAATGAGGGAAACTATTCATGATTTAATTCTGACCAACAAACAGCAACCCGTTGCTGATCAGGGAAGGATGGGAACTTTAGGGGAGAAGGGAAATAACTCCACTTTAGAATTTGTGCTTAAGAATGAATGGAAAGCTGGTAATAGTCTAATTGGGAGATAAAATTTCTGAGGGTTCATAGGAAAAGTTGGATCATAGATACTAAAGTTCTACAAGACAAAACAGCCCAGAAGGAATAGAAAATTCTCTAGGATCTATAAATGGTTCAAATTGGTATTTGTAAACCAAATCCTTTGATTCCAAGGAATCAGTGATTTTCACAGAGAATTAATGATCACGTGGAGATTAAACTCATTTTCCTTTTTTCACATTGGTACTAGACTGGTATATCAAGGGAATGTGTCATGGGTTGAAGGAACTTGATATATTTAGCCTAAAGCACCAGAAATTTGGAAGCTTCTTTTGAATTTTCAAAGGAGTGTCATGCCAGTAAGTGAACAGACTTCTACTTGAGCCCAGAGGGTAAAATTAGTAATAATGAGTAGCATTTCCAGAGAGGCATATTTTGGTTTGATGCTGGGAAAATTTATCTAACAATTAGAGCTTTGCAAAAGTGGAATGGGGCAGTCTAGGGAAGTTGTGGGTTCTGCTTCATTATAGGTCTTCAGCAAAATGTAAATCTTTGTGGGGAGAAGTGAAGAGGGGATTCTCTGTCCTATATAGATTAAATTTAGCCTCTGGGATACCTTCTACCTCTTAAAGTGGTTGATTCTGTTTTTTCCGTATTTGTTATATTCATTCTAATAGTTTGTGGTGCAAAATTTCAGCGTTACTTGTATGTATTCTTATTCTAAATAGCTAATAGTTATTGTTTACTTATGCGCATACCACCTTTTAACAGGCTTCTATAGAAAAACTATTCAAATAAAGGTCATATTGCCAGCTGAGATAGTTGATGTACAACAGCACAAAGCTAGCACAAGAGACTGATCATTGAAGCACCTACTCTTTTGCAAGATATTTTGATGAAGCACAAAAGATATAAAAATTGGTTTTACAGCTTTATTGACTATTAATATTTCTTCAGAAAAACAATTTAAACATCAGTTCAGGGATGTATTTATATTATACTTTGCAGTTTATAGAATGTTTTTCTACATGTTTTTCTACATTCATTTGATTTTCAGGCACTTTACATATGAATAAGTTTAGACTCAGAAGTCCAGTGACTCACCTAAGGTCACACAGGTAGTAAATAGTGGAGGCAGATCATAAACAAGATCCTCTGACTCCTAATCTTTTATTTTTACTATGATATTAAAGGAAATTTCTTTTCTTAGAGCTTTTTGTAAAAACTTAGATGAGGACCATAAAGGGAGATGGGAGAGGAGGAAGAAAAGCTGGTGCTAAAATGAAAGATTAATTCAATTTTATTCTGTTATACAAAGTAACCTTTTATGAAGGTGATTAGGAAGCCTTTTCATTAAGTAACCTGCTCTGTGCCTTTAGTTTTCATGTTCACTTAAGATACATGATATGGTCTCTTGGAATGTTATTTTGTGTTTGATATATTATGATAATAATTGTCCAACCATCCAGATGGTGAGTTGGCATTGTTTTTTAGGTAAAGCATGACTTAATCCATAATTTAGTATAGGTAATCATCATCTGCTGCTTTCTTGCCACTTTCCCAAATTTCTTTCATGATTTAAAGGCAAAACAAAACAAGACCGTTCCTATAGCTGAATAAATTTCTCAGATTAATTTAGCAACCCTGTTGATCTTTAATTTTGAACATAAAGAAAATACCCTTATTCTTTGTATATTATACATACACACATATACTAGCATGCTTTTCTATTCATAGCATTTATGATTTATAGGTATAGTTCTTTGGACACTGTATATACTGAATAATAAACAAGATGAATGAATCTGCCTTGCATATATCATATTTAATCATCAAACACAATAATTTGTTGCCAGCTACCTGAAGTAAACAAAATTAGTTAATTATTTCCTCTTGACATATTAGCTAATATAATCATCCCGCTTAGCTTTTTGCTCCTACAAATTTGATGGCATTTTTGTTGTTGTTATTCATTTATAAACATTTTTTTCTCATGGAAAGATTTAAGAGTATGTATTTTCAAAATATTATTATAATAATCTGAATAGAACCAATAATAATTTTATATTTACTACAGATTTTGATGACTCAGTTCATTTTGGGAGGGGACAGCACAGTCCAACCAACCAAAGTCAAGGTCCAGGTTCTCCTTCAACAGTAGAGACAGTGGTAAGTTCTAAAGTATTTGTAACTGCTCCCATTTTAACATATAAAGAAATTGCCAGTGACTCTGATTTTTCATGCTTGGGTAGGGGAGATAAAGGAAATTGCATGCTATGCTTTTACAGATTAACTTCAACATCAGCTGTTCTCACTCTATGGGTTATGTTCACTTTGTAACAATGAAAATACATCCTGCATACCAGATAGATTCATAACAGTAGAAAAATTACAGTTATGAAGTAGCAACGAAAATAATTTTGTGGTTTGGGATCACCACAACCTAAGGAACTGTATTAAAGGGTTGCAAAATTAGGAAGGTTTAGAACCACTGATCAAGATAAAAACATTAATTTCAGTAACTATTTTTTAAAATAAGTTTAGTTTTCAACATTTACTTCCATAAGATTTAAATTTTCTCACCCTCCCCAAGACAACATGCAATCTGATATAGCCTCTATGTATACATTCCTATTAAACATATTTTTACATTATTCATGTTGTATAGAAGAATTAGCATGAATGAGAGGAACCATGAGAAAGAGCAAAACAAAACCAGAAAAAAAAAAAAAAGAAAATAGTCTGATTTGCTCTGTATTCAGATTCTATAGTTCTTTCTCAGGATGTGGATGGCGTTTTCCATCATGAGTCTTTTGGAACTGTTTTAGGTTCTTGCATTGCTGAGAAGGTCTGTCTTTCAAATTTAGTCATTATATACACTGTGGCTGTGATTGTGTACAATATTCTCCTGGTTCTGCTCCCTTCACTCAGCATCAGTTCCTATAAATTCTTCCTGGCTTTTCTGGAATTTGTTCATTTCGTATAGCATGATAGTATTCTGTTGAAATCATATATCACAACTTGTTCAGTCATTTCTCAGTTGATGGCTATCCTCTCAATTTCCAGCTCTTGGCCACCACAAAAAGAGCTATAAATAATTTTTACATTTGGGTCCTTTTCCCATTTTTGTGATTTCTTTGGGATACAGCCCTAGAAGTAAGTGGTATTGCTAGGTCAAAGGGTATACACGGCACAGTTCCAAATTGCTCTCCAGAAATAATTAGATCAGTTTACAACTCCACCAACAATGCATTAGTCTTCCAATTTTCCCACATCCCCAACATTTATCATTTTCTTATTTTGTCATATTCGCCAATGTGATAGGTGTAATGTGGTACCTCAGAGTTGTTTTGATTTGTAATTTCTCTAATCAGTTGCATTTTTTCATATGCCTATAAATAGCTTTAATGTCTTCCACTGAAAACTGCCTGTTCATATCCTTTGACCATTTATCAACTGGGGACTAACTTGTATTCTTATAAATTTGACCCAGTTCTCTATATATTTTAGAAATGATGCCTTTATCAGAGACATTGGTTGTAAAAATTCTTTCCTAGTATTCTGCTTCCCTCCTAATTTTGGTTGCATTGGCTTTGTTTGTGCAAAACCTTTTCAATTTAATGTAATAAAAATTATCCATTTTGCAGTTCATAATATTCTGTCTCTTATTTAGTCATAAATTCCTCCATTCTCCACAAATCTGACAGATAAACTATTGTTTGTGCACCCCTCTTTTGTTTATGGTGTCACTCTTTATATCTAAATTGTATGCTCGTTTGGACTTTATTTTGTAATATGGTTCAACAAGTATTTAATGAAAAAATATTATGCATTCCACATTATATTAGTAATTTTCTTGGCATTACACCAAAAAGATAAAAGTATTTTATTTATTAAGCATATACTGTATCAAGCACTATATGCAGAGGAAAGGCAAAAATAATCCCTTCACTTAGAGTTCCTAATCTGATGGATGAGATAATATGCAAATAACTGTGTACAATTAAGATACAGTATATATTGGATATAATCTCAGAGGAATGCCAGTAGCATCAAGAGGAATTGAGAAAGGCTTCTTGAAGATGTGATTTTAGCTGAGATTTGAAGGAAGTCAGGGAAGCTAGTTGTCAGTAACGAAAACTTAAAATATAGTTGGGAAATAATTGAAGATTGATTTATTGATTTAATCAAGGGGAAAATCCCATAAAACAAATAGTAAGACAATAAATGAGTTTGTGTAGGCCCTAAATAATACTTGTACTAAGAAGAAAGCGTTCTGGTGGACTGGATAACATATTTAACTAATTTACTCTTAAATACACACACACACACACACACACACACAATTATTTTTCAGGAGTAGGAAACTGGTCTTATAAATTGTATCTCCCACATACACAATCAGTTTGTTCTTTGATCATATTTCTTTTAGGGATATTTTACTCAAAATCATTATGCATGAAATATCATCTTCCATAGTGTATTGAGTAGCATAGAATAAAAACTTTCTATAAAAGGTCTTGTTATATTCATGTATCTATTTCTTTATGTGATTATTCTTTGTAATTAAAATGTGCATTTTATATATTAGCATATTTTCAAATTATGCTTTGGAGTAAATTGATGCTTTTTTTCTAAAGAACAGATTAACCAACATTAGAAGAGTGTGTTGGGTTACCATGTTAACAAACTTTAAAAAGTACATGGTAATCAGTTTTTTAGTTATTTGTGGGAATACTGATATATATCAGTTTAGTTAATTTATCTGCTGAAAATCACATTTACCAGAAATTAATCAAAATGAAAATTAGCATAATAGTTAATGCATTTCACTATGTTGGAAAAGAACAATTTAATTTCTAGTAGTGACTACTGATTCGTCTCTGTAAACTTAGGTTTTCTTGTTATTTCTTTACAAAGGCAAAGTTTCGTTTTAAAAGTATTTTTTGAAATTGATTAAAAGTTGATAGTTTCAGATAGAATTTTTGAAAAGATGTGGACCTTTACTCAGAAAAAGTAATTTACTTTCAATCCACTAGATGTCGTACTTTCACCACTTTGCCAGAAAATGTTGGTCTGAGTATTCTTTATAGGATAAAAGTTTCAAGGTGTAATCCTAGCACTAGTTCTAAGATACTATCAGAACAAATACAGATTTTCATATCTAATGAAATGGTTACAGTTATTTTAGAAAATTTTGAGCAACCTAGTGTGGTTGGTAGTATTTTTGTCTTTTTGAGTAACTTTAATGTTGTTACATTGTTCTTTGTAAATAAAAATTAAAAAGTAGTACTGTACTATAATAAACCCATAGTAGGTGATCCAGACCTGTAATTTTATCATTGTGGGAACTCTGGTGTGGAAACTGTCTTAATGCATATCAGCAGCTCATCCTGTAACATATTGTCTTAAAGAGGCACTGAAAGGTTAAATAACTCATCCATGGTAATATAGCTGGTATATGCCAGAGGCAGGACTTTGAATCTAAGTGTAAGAATTCACATTGCTCTCTATTCAATTATATATTAGTAGAATGTATGAAAAGTACTATGATGTAGTAGATAGAAAGTTAGACTTGAAGCCAGGAGACCTTGAATCTGGGTTGAAGCCCCACCTCTGACACATAAGCTCTTCAACCCCAGACAAGTCACTTAATCTCTCAGTGTCCTAGGCAACTTTCTGACGCAGAGAAGGTACCAATCCATATTGTTAGAGGGAGAGGTACAGTGGATAAATAAATCTATCCATAGTGACCACCAAAACAGCAAGGAAAGAATTCAACAAATGCTTTTCTAAGGCCAGGCAAATTGTACCTGCAGCATTTTCTTGATCTAGCAGTCTAATTAAACTTTGAAGTTAGTCTTTCCTGTCCTATTCTAGTCATTCTGGCTTTGTAGGAACCTTACTTCCTACCTTAGACTTGATTTGTCATTTAGTAGGAAGGGAAAACAAAAATTTCTCTTTTTTATTATCCTCATCTCTTCTTTATATCTCATAGTGGTGTATTTTTGAAACATTCAAGTCAGGAGCAGTAATATAGTAGAAAACTTATAGTATATAGTATATATACTATAGTATATAGTTATACAGCTGTTCATGTTAAGAGATCTGCCTTTTAGTCTTGCTTACTAATTCTTTGTGACCCTGGGCAAAGCCATATATTCTTTCTGATATTCAGTTTCCTCATCTGAAAAATTATTGGGTTGGACAAAGTATGCTAAGGTCCATTCTGTGTCTAAAGTCCTTCTTCTAGCCTATTAGTTTAAAATGCATTTTGATGGATAGACACTCCCTCACACAAAGGATGCCCAAACCCTCTCTGCAAATTGTAGTATACTGTGATGATGTTCTTCTCGAGAAGATCTCATTTAAAAAAAAAACGTTAATTTTTTTCCTGTGGATCCATATAGTATATATGTGAAATGATCACATTTTATAATGATATAAATAATGTACAATATAATTATATTCTATAACTGACTTGAAGTAATAATTCTAAATTTGTTTGAAAGAAATGTTACAACTCCCTGAGAGTTAGAGGAAGAGAATTCATTTTTAAATACTAATATTTGAAGCTCAAAGAAACTGTAGGACTTCTTACTACCCTATATTTTCCACTATTAGTCAAATATGAACACTTTTTATACCTTCTGTTTACCACATCTCACATTCTGTTGTTTTATAATTCATTAGGATACCAAACCTGCTTTTGATAGGGAGGATGAAAAATGTTATAGTGTTACTTTATCAAAGAAATATCCAATATAAACCATTGCCGCACAACATGGAAAATCATATCTCTAATGAGATCTTTTTATTCCCCCTAAGAAGGCAAAATACTGTGCAGATTTTTTTGGCTATTGTATACATTTTGTCTAAATAGCAGAAAACTTCTGTTTTTAACTCCAATCTCTGAGGAACTGTAGACAGCTTTGCTATTGACCATTACTAGTAAGAGATTTCAGCTGTATACTTTTACACCTAATTTAAATGATTGATTTTTGCCTATTCAAATTCTTTTTTTGATTCAAGCTGTTGATTGAATGATTAAGTATTGATTAATCCCATGAGTGGAAGACTGATTATTGTATTGTGAATTGATGGAATGATAATAATAATACATAATACAGTATTGATTACTGTGTTATGAATTGATTGAATGCTTTGTTCTAAATATTGTGGCTACTGTAGTGAAAACTATGTGGCCATTCTAATTGTAAGCTGTTGTGAATATTGTACTGAACCTTGACTTTTGCGAATATTATATTGTGATGTATTGTGAATGTTTGCCTTGATTTGTAATGGAATAAATGCATTGTTCACTACACTGTATAATCTGAACCTTAAAAGCTGTTCACAGTAGCATTCTTTTGGGAATCTGCTGGAGCATGGCGTTACAGTGCTATTCTTTTTTTTATATATATAACTAGTATTTTTTTATCTTTTTAAACTTTATTTTTTTGCTTTTTTGTGGGGGAAGGTAGAGCAATTGGGGTTAAGTGACTTGCCCAAGGTCACATGGCTAGTTTGTTTTTTATGTTAAGTGTCTGAGGCCACATTTGAACTCAGGTCCTCCTGACTCCAGGGTCAGTGCTCTATTCACTACACCACCTACCTGCCCCCAGTGCTATTCTTATATCCATTTTACAGAGGAGAAAACTGAGGTTAGTTAATTAACTTACCCAGGGTCACATAACAAATAAATGTGTGAGGTAAGATTCAAACTTAAGTTTCCTAATTTCAAGTCTAGTGCTTTACCTACTGTATCACCTAGCTGCCTATACATATTGCAGAATTCTCTTCCTCCCCCCCTTCCCAATTCTCCTCTTTCACCTCCATGTTCCATTCAGTCTGGCTGTAAATTATATTTCATCTTTCTTTCACCTTTGTTCAGGCTGTCCCTGGGCACTGGGAATGCTTGTCCTCTTCATCTCGTCCTCTTATAATCTCTTTATTGTATTGTTTATTTAGTTGTTTCAATTGTTTCTGACTTCATGACGTCATTTTGGGTTTTCTTGGCAAAGGTACTGAAATGGTTTGCCATTTCCTTCTATTCATTTTATAGATGAGGAATGTAGGTGAACAGTGTTGATTGACTTGTGCAGGGTCACACAGCTAGTCAGTGTCTGAGACCAGTTTGAAATCAGGAAGATGAGTCTTCCTGACTTCAGACCTGGCACTCTATCCACTGTACCACCTAGGTGCCCCCAGGTTTCTTCAAAGCCTAACTCAAGTGCCACTTTAGACTTGAGACTTTTCCTGTGTTCCATGGTTATTAGTGCAGCAGCTCTTTCATGTGGAGCACACATCTTACCCTCTCTGCCCTGCCCTGGGATGTCAAAAGCCTGTCAAAGGATATGTGGAGAATATTTGGTAAATATATTATTCTGTTGATATAATCCCAAAGTACCAATGTTAGTGAAGAAAATTGCTGTTAGGAACTATTAACAGAATTTTTAAAAATTAACTAGCCAATAAACATTTATTAAATACATGTCTGCCATGTTCTAGGCATAGTATAAAAGCACTAGAGATACAAAGAATGGCGGAAGACATTTTCTGTCCTCTAGGAGCTCATAATCTAATGGGGGAGAAATACAAATAATTATTTACAATTTGTAAGCTAAATATAGAATAAATAGAGAATAATCAACAGAGGAAAGGCACCGGAATTAAGAGAGATAAAGAAAGGCAAGGGAAGACAGCCAGTGAAAATGGTAAGAGATGGAAGATGAAGTATCTTGTTCAAGAAATAGCAAGGAAGCCAGTATCACTGGTTTGAAGAATATGTGGGGAGGGGGAAATGTAAGGTATAAGAAGGTGGAAAGGTATGTGTGGGGGGGAGGGTGCTAGGCAATGAAGGACTTGGAATGTCAAGCAGAATTTTATATTCAGCGTTAGAGGTGATAGAATGCCAGTATAATTTGTTGAGGAGAGAGAAGTGGGTTACATGGTTGGACCTGCACATTAGGGAAATCACTTTGATAGCTGAGTATAGAATGAACTGCAGTGGGGAGAGACTTACGGCAGGCAGACCAGTTGCCAGACAGCTCACACTATTCCAGGCAGGAAAATCCATGAAATTGATAAAATGATGAATAAATGAAAAAAATGATCCTCAGGCCTGAGTTGCCTAGAGTGGTAATGATAGGTTTGTGAAAGGGGGAGCAGAAGGTGCTAAGCATCACAAAGTTTTTACAGCATTCATAAGCATAAATTGGTTGTTATACTTTGTGAGATCTTTGCCCAACAACTTGATACTCTACAGGATGAACTGAACCACATAAATATTGATATTTTTACCATAAATAAAACTAGAAGATATTTTTTAAAATGGCAGCTAAATGAAAAGATGCCTCATAAAATCTCTGTTGGGAGTAGAACTGATTTTATTGTGCAAAAATAAATATAATTTCATAGTACATTTGGTCATCTTACCTTTGGGTACTTGGACAAGCAGAAGCAAAAACATGAGAATAAAATGGCATATGTGAACTATTGTATTAACTTAGTAAATTTTTGATGACTAGAATTGAGTTTTTATACCCTCCACTCTTGAGATATTGGCAGTATTATTTTATGCCTTGTCATATTCTTTTTCTTCTTTTTTAAACCTTGAAACCCTCTTTTATGAACATATTCTCTTCAGTAATTTGGAAAGAGGATAGGTGTTCTCTAGCTCTTTAACATTCTTTCTTTCTAGAAAGCCAAACACCAATTCCCAATAAAGATCACAGAATTGTACCTCTTTCAAATCCAAATTGCTGGAAGTGAGATTCCCTGGCCCTCTCTTCTTAGCATTTGTGACTTTTGATTCGAGCAGTATAAGTCAGGCTCAGTGACATATAAATTGTAGATTTTCTTCTCTTTCCTTTTGTGAAAATTGGAACAATATTTGCACTTCTCAAGCCTTGAAATGTCTTTTCAATTCTCCAAAGAATGAAATGATAGTGTGCTTCTCTGCAGAGGTGGGGAGATATGGGTATGAAACATTGCCTAAAATGTTAGGCTTTTTTGATGTTGTAGTTAGTTTTGTTTAGCAGGTTTTCTCCTCCCCCCCTTTACCCCTTTTATATACTTTGTTATCCAACAGGGTAGAATCTGGAGAAGAGGGACAGATGGATACTTTCAAAAATGTAGATGATGTAACATAAAAGATGGCAATAAAAATGTATTTGTTTAAAAGAATGAGGTGACAAAAATCCTAGTCAGTGACTCAGTTCTCGTATCTACCAACATTTTCAATAACCTGAAATGTATTTTGTCTGGGCCTAGAGACTTGATCTTAGCAAGGGCAGCTAAGTATTTTCTTCGTTGTCCTTTATGATTTTAGGTATTTATTCTTTACTATTCATCTTTGTTCTATCATTTCTAATCCAACAATCATTGAACCTTTCTGAGAAAATAGGAGGAAAATAAGAGTATTGAGTTATTAGCTAGATCTTCTCTCTGCCACCTGTTTTTATTGTCCCATTTACCTCAAGCAGTAGACTAAACCTTCTTTGATTTTCTGTTTAAAACTCTTTACAACCTAACTACATACTATCTCTCCAACCTCATTACACAACTCTCCTTTGTGCACTCATTGGTCTAGCCATATCGACTTTCTTGTGTCCCTTACATATTATTCACCATCTCTGATTTTTACAACTTTGCAATGACTGTTGCTTTCTCCTTACCTCCCCACCCCCTTTTTTTTTTTTTTTACCCTCCTTACCTCTCCCTTTTGGAATGCCTGGGTTCCTTTAAGACCCAGCTTGAGCACCGCCTTCTGCATGAGCCATTCCTGGTCCCTCCAGCCTCTGGTGTCATCTCTTCTAAGCCTTCCATATATGCTTTGTGCCTTCTGTGTATGTAAGAGTATAAACTCCTTGAGTTGAGGATGGTTTCTTTGTCTTTTTATGCGCAGCTCCCAGCACAGTGCCTTTGTTTTACCACAAGGTAAACAAAGTAAATTCTTGATTCCTCTTTACTCCACTGTGGATTTTAAAAAACAAACAACTTTTTAAAGCTTAGTTTTCATTACTAGTTACAACTCATTCTGATCTTAAGCACTTTTGAAACTATTGTGCCATGCTTTTGTGGCCATCTTTGGTTATATCTGTGCTTCTCTCTTCTCTATTTTTCTTTTTTCAACGTGTTGGTTGATGGATTTTGTGTGTCTATATCTGTTGGCTTCAGACAACTCCCCCTTTTCCTTGGAATTGTTTCTCTCTGTTTATTTAGTGTTTCGTGTTTGAAAGCTTCCTATCTCACCTACGTTGATTTTTCCTGTAGAATTTGTAATCCCTGGGACCCTGCCAGTCTTTCTCTGAATGATTTGGAAATTGCTTTCCAAAAATCTGCGTGGCCCGTATTTTCTCTCCTCTATTCTAAGTTTTAATGATCAACAGGTACTTTCTGCCTTAAAAAAAAAAAAACTAATTTAAAAAGTTACATTGATTTTATTCTATATGTTCAGTTTCTCTAGTAGAAAGTTTGCTTGGTCATTGGACAAGAATTTTGCATTTAGAACTCAAACATAAGGCAAAGTCAAAATAGATGATTTAGATATATGGGATGATACATTTAGTGAAATATGGAAGCATGGAATAGTTTGCATTTAAAATTTATGGATAAAGGAAGAATTTAGGACTAAAGAGCTAGAGAAGATGATGAAATGTAAAACTGATAATTTTGATTATATTAAATTAAGGTTTTGCACAAACAAAACTAATGCAACCAAATTTAGAAGGAAAGCAGAAAAGTAGGGGGAAATTTTATAGTATCTCTGATAAAGGCCTCATTTATAGGGAATTGCATCAAATTTATGAGAATACAAATGTATAGAGAATTATATCAAAGTTATAAGAATATAAGTCATTCTCCAGTTGATAAATGGTCAAAGGATATGAACAAGCAATTGTCAGATGAAGAAATTAAATCTATCTATAGATGCTCTAAATTACAATTGATCAGAAAAATGCAAATTAAAACAACTCTGAGGTACCATCTCACACCTATCAGATTAACTAATATGACAGAAAAGAAAAATGATAAATAAGAGGATATGGGAAAATTGGGACGCTAATGCACTGTTTGCAGAATTGTGAACTGATACCATTCTGGAGAGCAATTTGGAAATATGCCTGACGGGCTATAGAACTGTGCATACCCGTTGGCCCAGCAATACCACTACTAGTTGTGTATTCCAAAGAGATTTTTTTAAACAAAAGGTAAAAGAATCTCTTTGTACAAGGGTATTTTATAGAAGTTCTTTTCGTGGTATCTTTAAGAATTAGAAATTGAGAGGATACCCATCAGCTGAAGAATGACTGAACGAGTTGTGACATATGATTGTAATGTAATATTATTGTGTTGTGTAAGAAATGACAAGCAGAATGATTTCAGAAAAAACTTATGTGAAGAACTGAGAGGGAGAATACTTGTGGTGTCAGCACTCCATCTCCAACACATCTGTCTGTGTTGATGTTACTTTGTCAGACAGAATACTCTGTCTGGAGAGAGGGAGTCAAGATGGTGGTGTAGAAACAGGAGAACTCTGTGGCTCCCAGCATAACCACCTAAAATACCTATGAAATATGACTAAACAAATTTTAGAGCTGCAGAACTCATAAAATGACAGAGAAACAAGGCTCCTGCTGAAGGCAGCCCAGTAGACAGACAGAAAGGGCTCATCGCACCATGCTGGGAGCAGAGCCCAGCCCCATGAGGTTCTAGCCCCAGGCCATCCAGGAGAAACCGTGGCTGGAGCTTTCAAGAGAGTGAATCACCAGGTAGCTGTGGCGGTTTCCAGAAGTACCAACTCATAAGAGCCAAGGACAAAGGGAAAAGGTCAATGGAACTCAGCTAAATTTCAGGGAGAGGGTCTAGCCAACTGCCCCAGAGCTAGAAGCAGTTTGAAGCTGCAGCTCTGCAGCCGCCTCCACATGGCTGCGTCAGAAGCTCCCAGCCTGCAGATTGCAGGGAGCCAAGAGATCATTCAGGCGCTAAGTGCTCTTGCCTTGAGCTACCTGGATCGGAATTGCAGTTTTCAGTGGTGGTCCTGAGGTGCGTTTTCAGTGATCCAAAGCTGGCATGGACTGCAGAGACTGGGGACTCCTAATAGCTCTAGAAGCTGTGAAAACTCCAGCGATTTGGGACAGAGCTCTCCCCTCTGAAAGCAGAGTTCTACTGAGCCTAAAAGTCAAGTAACTAACTGGCAACATGAGCAGGCAAAGGAAGCAAAGAAAACTCAGCAAAAAAACTTTAAATTCCTTTTTTGGGGACGAAAAGGATCAAAGCATGAACAGGAGTAAGACAGCACAGTCAGAACTCCCGCACCAAAAGCTTCCAAGAAAAATGTAGACTGGTTAAAAGCCATAGAGGAGCTTAAGAAGGATTTTGAAAACCAAATGAGAGTGTAATAGTAATCAGTTTATCAGATACTTAGCACTTAGTAACTTAGGGCTAAGTAGCACCTAGTAACTTAGGGCTAAGTATGGAAGGTGTGAACCCTGTCCATTATTGAGAAGGCATGAACTCCCCTGTTGACTTGGAAGAGGGCTATTGGCTGAGATAAGAAGCCAGTGTTATATATATATAAAGAAGAATTCTAGAGACAGAGAGACAGAATTGGAATTGGCTCCTCAGTGA
>JAQQSW010002295.1:0-14997 GCA_028646575.1 Pseudocheirus occidentalis
AAAAAAAAACCAAAAGAGAGAAGCGGAGAAAAAATTGGGGAGAGAAATGAGAGTGATGCAAGAAAATCATGATAAGAGAGTTAACAACCTGACTGAATAAAATAATACTTTAAAAATAGACTAACTCAAATGGCAAAAGAGGTCCAAAAAGCCAATGAAGAGAAGAATATCTTAAAAAGTCAAATTAACCAGATGGAAAAAGAATCTCAAAAGCTCACTGAAGAAAATAATTCCTTCAGAATTAGAGTGGAGCAAATGGAAGGAAATGACTTTATGAGAAGTCAAGACACTATTAAATATACCCAAACAATTAAAAAAATAGTAGGCAATGCGAAATATCTCATTGAAAAAACCACTGACCTGGAAAATAGATCCAAGAGAGAAAATTTAAAAATTATTGGACTACCTGAAATCCACAATCAAACAAAGAACCTTCAAGAAATTCTCAAGGAAAATTGCCCTGATATTTTAGAATCAGAAGGCAAAATGGAATTGAAAAATTCATTAATCACCTCATGAAAAAGACTCCAAAAAGAAAACTCCTAGGAATGTTATAGCCAGGTTCTAGAGTTCCCAGATCAAGGAGAAAATATTACAAGCTGCCAAGAAGAAACAATTTGAATACTGTGGAAACACAATCAGGATAACCAGGATCTAACAGCTTCTACATTAAGAGATTGTAGGGCTTAGGATATGATTTTATATGCCACTGGGAAATGATATGCAGGCTCTGGGATAGGGAGATCCATCTTGCTCTACCAGAAAGTCAGAGGGGTAATGGGGGAGGATATAGGAGAGTGCAGATTGGGAGAGGGAGTATACAGTGGGATGGCTGTTTTGGGGGTGGATGGCTAGGTGAAAGGGAGAATATTTCCAATTCAAAATCTTAAGTTAAATATTAAAAATTGAGGCTTCTCTAGGATCCATCTTAAAGAAACTCAACAGAGCCACTGGAAAGAAGTGGGTTGGGGAAAGTGATTGTCATCCAGTATGCGTTAATCCTTTATTCCTTCCATCCAGTAGTTTAACTGTGCTTAGACCCAGACTATAATCCCTTTTACTATATGCTTATGTATTGATTGTCAGAAAATCTCTCCATCCTGCTGGGATTCTCAGTAACATTCTTCCACCCCCTTAATACATCTGCATTGCCTATCTCCTTTCTTTAATTTGCTTTTTGGTCACTGGTATCACATTTTTCTATCCATGTGTTATGCTCGTATCTTGACAGAAGACAAACCTCAGATCAGTCCAATTTATGTATTTATTTTCTCTGTTTAGTTCTATAGATAAATATTATATGATGTATTTGTTCTTGCTTTGCATATTGTCAATGGTTCAAATATTAATGGAGTGCATTAACCTTTAGGTTAAAAAAGTAAGACTAGATAAATCCCATTACTATGTAAAAATCCACTGAAGGAAGATATTTGGGCAGAGGGATGAAACCACATTTACATGTATGATTTTGCTGACTGGGGTATGAGGTGGTGGAATAGAAAGGAAAGATCTAATATTAGTCTACTGTAATATACTAGGACAAAGAGAACAAGAACCTCTACTAATATGTTGGCAGTGGAAATAAGAGGAAATATAAGCAAGAAAAGATGTTTCAAATTTGAATTAGTGTTGATATGGACTGGTACCTGACTATTTATGAGCAATAAGGAGGAGGAAAGAATCCACGATAACCTCAAGGCTGTTGAAATGGCAGAAGGAATGAAATATGGTTCAAAAGACGCTTGGTAAACTTAAAAAAACTTAGCATCTTTCAATTTGTATTATACATATTTTATCTCATGTTCCAGATTGTGAATTTGTTAAAAGGAGGGAGTAGAAAATTTTTATCTTTGTATCCCACATAGCACTAGTCTAGACTAGGTCTAAGTCATTAAGAATTCTTGTCAAATGAATGTAACAGAGTAAGTAGACTGTTATATTAATGAAAAACTATGTGAATCCACAAAAATCCAAGAAAACTCAGCAGGAAGAAATAGAAAAATAAATTCCATTCATATAATTATAGAATCTAGTATGTATTTAGGAGTCTACCTACTAAGACACCTAGAAATCATATGAATCAATCCATAAAACTATTTTTATGATGACAATGGAGCTAAATAATTGAATATATATTGATTACTTATTAGCAGGCTAAACCAATATTATGAAAATCATCCTGCTACTTATATTAACTTATTTAGTGCCAAGCCAATCAAATTATCATGGAATTATTTTAAAAAATTATAAATAAGATAAGCCCCACTTGGTTTCATTCCCCAAGAATTCTGGCTCTAGATCAGTAATCCCACCATTGTGCTTATCAGTGATGTTAAAATATTTCTTGTATAGTTGTTCTATATATTCTTTCTACATCTTCTTAATCTATTCTATTTTTATAAAAATTCATAAAAAAGTTAAGTCCCTACCATTTTTGTATTTTTATGCTCATTTTTGCATTAAACATTCCCTTGATATCTCTAATTTCCTTGCAAAGATCTAGCCTTTCCCATTCTCTTGGGTTTTATATTTCTTTTCCTTGATCACTTAAGAACACCTTTTTATCCCTCCTTGTCAGAGAGGTTATTGAACTAAACAATAGAACTCCATAAATTTCATCTTTTTATGCCATGTTTACCATTCTATTGAAAACTTTCAGGATTCTTAATTATATAATGCATTAGTTATCCATTTCCATTTTATGTCATCCACAGATTGATAAAAATGTTGAACAGAGTGCTACTAGTGCTTAGCCCAGTTCATGGAATATGGTAGATACATGGTCACACAGTTAGCAAGTAGGAGAGAAAGAATTTGAAACAAGATCTTAATTCTTATATCCAACACTCTATCTCATAATCCATACTACCACACTAATAGACTATGCCAAATTGTTGATAATATGTGCTTGTATCTCAGCAATCTATCTAAGAATTTTTTCCTGCTATTCCTTGCATAAAATATAGACTTAGGGACTATTACCAGTTAAATTACTTTCAAGCTGGTTGGATGACTGGGCCCTAAAAGTAGTGATTAATGAATTGAAGTAAATTTATAAAACTTATATGGCAGAGTTCCACAATTCAGTCATATAGTCAGTCAACAAGCATTGGTTAAGTATCTACTATATTCCGTGAACTGGGCTAAGCACTAGTAGGACTCTGTTCAATATTTTTATCAATCTGTGGGTGGAATAAAATGGAAATGGATAACTAATGCATTATATGACTAAGAATCCTGAAAGTTTTAAATAGATTGGTAAACATGGTATAAAAAGATGAAATTTATGGAGTTCTGTTGTTTAGTTCAACAAATTACTTTCAATAAACTTAAAGGAAAGAGAAGGCTAAAAGCAATTCAAGTAAAAAAGAAATTTTTGCACCCCCAAAGTTCAGTATTAGTCAGTAGTCTCATGATTCATGAAAAAGAACTAATTTAATGTTACATACTTTAGTAACAGAAGCATGCCTAGAAGGAAGCAGGTGACATTCTTCCTGATCAGATCTACTTTAGAGTAGTAGGTCCAAATTTTAAAACCATAGTTTAGAGGCAGCATTAACTTACCACAACAAGCCCAAAGTAGGGCAACCAAGCGAATGGTAAAGGATTGCTAAACCTTGCCATATAGGGATTCAGTGAAGAAAGTAGACATGTTAAACCTTAAAAAATAAGACTTTTGAGATGCGGCATGATTTATGTTCCCTGCTTAATATTGTAGGTGTCTAACTGCCTCCACCCCTAAGCAGTATATCACATTTTTAGACAGCTCTAATTTTATGGAAGTTTCTCCTTCTATTCAACTCATATCAAAGTAGTATAGAAACATTAAACAAAGATAAATTGGACATCTGTAATTCCATGCACAAGTGGATTTCCAGAAGAATGCTACTGTGAACAACTTTTAAGGTTCTGAATAGACAGTATAGTAAGCAGTCTATTTATTCCATAACAAATCAAAGCAGAACACTCACAGAAAATCAAGGTACAGCATTCACAACATTACAACTTATCACAGAAAATCACAATATAGTATTCACAACAGCTTATCATTAAAATGGCCACATAGTTTCCACCATGGTGGCCACAAAGTTTTGAACAAAGAACTCCATCATTAGTAACTCAATCATTAAATCATCCTTCAGGAGGTTTGCCTCCTTACTCAGTCATTCAGTCATCTCAGAGTACAACAATCAAAGTCTTCCACTCATGGGGCATACTGAGTTAACTCAGTCATTCACTCTTCAATCATCAGAAAATACACAGACCCTCCACCCTTAGTTCACTAGTAAATTTATAATTCCTTAATCAGTATATAGTATACAAGTAAAGTCTTCTTTTAGATTGACTCAGGGTGGTCTCTCAGATTCCCTGGATCCCCTCCCATGGGTCCAGCTCCTACCTCAATCTACCAAATAGTCACCTGGATGCAGAGGTAGACAGCTCCCAGGTTCATGCCTAATTCTCCATGCAGTTCCTGCTCCATATTGGAGCTCACAGTTTCCAGTCTATGTCAAATCCTTTACAATTTTTGTTCCTGGGAATTCCAGGCTCATTCAAGCCACAAACAGACAAAGTCGTAGTATCCCTGTCATGCTTCCTCAATCTTCTGCAAATTGTTCAAAAAATCAGAACCACCTTATCTAGCCTGGGGGGCAGCTTCTGCGCTCCTGGACTCCTGGGTTCCTGGGCTCCTAGGCTACTGAACTCCTGGCTTTTTGGCTCCTTTTCAGACTCCCCCCGGCAGCTGCCTCTGTCTCCACAGTGTGCCAAGAAATTCTGACTCCCCCTCCCTGGGGCTTTTCCTCATATACACACAGAATTAGCTTCCTGTTTTATCCAACCCCTTCCTGTTACACCAGTAACAGGAGACAGGTGTTTATACCTTGTTTTCCCAAAAGAGACTTGATGAGTTACTAAGTGCTAAGTACCTGCTACCTTTGCTTAACTTGAAACAAAGTTTTAAGTATCCATTGTTGCCAATACAAAAAGGCTTCTTCAAATTCAGATTACCTTACCATTACAACCTCTTATGTTATTGGAATAGAAAAAGCTAAATTGGAGAGAATCCCTCTACAAATACAATTGTGTCACCTTGTATGAAACTTGTAGCCTTATAGAGTTGCCTAAAAAACTGAGAGATTAGATGACTTACCCAGGGTTTCTGGCAGTATTCGCAAATGGCATAAATTATGGCCAAATTTTTCTACAAAGTCAGTTGTCATTCCACTGCACTGTACTACAAAAAATGCAAGCAATAGTGATAATGAGGATGAGGAAGATGATTGAATTTTCCAAACTTCTAACATTTTGATAACTGCAATTCAATACAATTGGTTAATCATATATTTACCTTGTTCTTTTAAAATATTATTCGAAGAAGGGTTTCACCATGCTGACAAAGAATTCAAAAATACAAAAAGTTTAAGAACTCCTGTTCTATATAATATATGAGTTTATTCTGGAGACTTGCTTGTGATAATGATTGAATAAAGTTTGCTTGCTAGATACCGAGACAAGAAGTAGGCAAGTATCTCTTTGTTGGTTTAGAGAAGGGTTTTTTACCTGTGGATCTTTTATCAGAATAATGTTTTAAATGCATAAAATGAAATGAAAAGTATTACAAAAGAAACTAATGTATTGAAATATGTATGCATGCATATATGTAATAGTAAGATGTTTTATTTTTAAAAGTTGACAGACCATAGGTTAAGAATTTTTGGTGTAGAGGATGATATACCTCTTCACTGGGCCATCTCTCTTCTTTGGGTAACAAAAGCATAGGGAACTTGGGATACTCAGATCACCACAGAGATTCTGAGAAGCCTGAGCAGTAAAATGGCTGGCTCACATGGTGTACTCATCCTAGTTCACTGACACCATGGAAAGACAAAGAGCACAAGATCTAAGATGCTACCTCTATTATTATTCAGATATGTTTTGATCTCAGATGAAGTTTTCTAAACTGAATCTTAACCAGAAAGTATTGAGTAACAATTGATTTTTTGAATAAATCTTTTTATCCATCCCTAATTAAATCTATCACATTTCCAAAAGAGAATACTCTAAAATTCTATTTTCTTGGACCTCTTCCTGGCAAAAAATGTGACTTTTCTAACTGGCTTCTTTCCTTTTCAGGTTGTGTTTGTGTTTCCCTTTATTTCTCAAGGTTCTGAGAAAGGTCTGTGTAAGACGTTTAAGATCTGAAGGACACAAAAGCCCAGACTCAAGAGCTCAAGTCAACAAATCATTATGACCTACTATGTATAAACATTTCACTAAGTTCTGATGATAAAAATAAAGATAAAAATATACAATGGCTTCAGGGGGGGGTGGAGCCAAGATGGTGGCATAGAAGAAGGAAAATTCCATAGCTCCCACAAATAACCACTGCAAATTCCTATAAAATATGACTCTAAATAAATTTTAGGGCTCCAGAACTCACAAAAGAACAGGAAAACAAAGCTACCACTGAAGGCAACTCAGCAGATGGGACAGGAAGGACCCATCATAGCATGCCAGGAGCTGAAACCAGCCTGGATTGAAACCACATCTTGGCCCTGGGACACAAGGACAAGCTGCAGGTGGAGCCTTCAGGAGAGTGGATCAGAGGCAGCTGTGGTGATTTCCAGAATTATCAACCCATAAGAAAAAAAGACTTAGTGAAAGATTAGTGGAACTCAGGTAAATCTGGAAGAGAAAAGTGGTTCAGGCCATCCACCTCCAGGGCAAGGAAGCAGCAAAAGCAACAGCCCTACAGCCATCTCCATGTGGCTGTTTCAGAGCCTGAGGCTTGTAGATTGCAGGGGGGGGGCAAGCAATCATTCAGGGCCTAAGCGCTCTTGCCTTAAGCTGCCTGGATTCACATTGTGGTCTTGGGCGGTGGTCCTGAGGTGTATGATCAGTGAGCCAAAGCTGGTGGGGACAGCAGTGGTTCCCTAATACCTCTGGTAGCTGAAAAAAGCCAGCAATTTTGGATAAAGCCCTTCCCTCTGGAAGCAGAGTACCATAGAGCTAAAAAGTCAAATAATTGTCTGGCAACATGAGCAGGCAAAAGAAGGAAAGTAAGAAATGCAATCCAACTTTAGATTCCTTTTTTGGGAAGAAAAAAGGATCAAGACAAGGAATGAGGGGAAGACAACACAGTCAGAACACCCCCACAAAAAAGTTTCCAAGAAAAATGTAGACTGGTTACAAGCCATAGAGCAGCTTAAGAAGGATTTTGCAAAACAAATAAGAGAAGTGGAGGAAAAATTGGGAGGAGAAATGAGAATGATGAAAGAAAATCATGAAAAGAGTCAACAACCTGACTGAAGAAAACAACACCTTAAAAAATAAATGAACTCAAATGGCAAAAGAGGCCCAAAAAGCCAATGAGGAGAAGATTGCTTTAAAAAGTCAAATTTGCCAAATGGAAAAAGAATCTGAAAGGCTTTCTGAAGAGAATAATGCCTTCAGAATTAGAGGGTAGCAAATGTAAGCAAATGACTTTATGAGAAATCAAGATACTACTAAACAGATATAAACAAATGAAAAAAATAGAAGGCAATGTGAAATATCTCTTCGGAAAAACCACTGACCTGTAAAATAGATCCAGGAGAGACAATTTAAAAATTATTGTTCTACCTGAAATCCATGATAAAAAGAAGGACCTAGAAAGCATCTTTCAGGAAATTCTCAAGGAAAATTGCCCTGTTATTTTAGAACCAGAGGGCAAAATAGAACTTGAAAGAATTCACCCATCATGTCTTGAAAAAGATCCCCAAAAGAAAATTCATAGGAATGTTATAGCCAGGTTCCAAAGTTCCCAGATCAAGGAGAAAATATTATAAGCTGCCAAGAAGAAACAATTTTAATATTGTGGAAACACATTTAGGATAACCCAAGATTTACCAGTTTCAACATTAAGAAACCAAAGGGCCTGGAATATGATACTTGAGAGATCAGGGGAGTTAGGATTAAAAGAAAGAATCACCTACACAGCAAAATTGAGAATAATGTTCCTGGGGGAAAATATGGTCATTCAATGAGGTAAAGGACTTTCAAACATTCTTGCTGAAAAAAAAAAACAGAACTGAAAAGAAAATTTGACACTCAAATACAAGAAGCAGGAGACCTTTTAAAGTATCATCCCTTCCAAATAAATCATTCCACACAAGGATCCTGTGCCCTCTATTAACATATATATGTGTATGAATACATATCTGAGTATGCATATATATATGTGTTAATAGATAGTTTGCCTATCCTTGCCTATCCTAATGGGCTAATTAAATATAAAGGCCGAGGAAGCAAAAACACACAAAGATGTCTCTTAGATCCAAAATTTTAATAGCTAAAAAGGTATTTACTTTTCTTTTTTTTGTGTTTTTCCCTTCATTAAAAACAAGGAATTTTGAAGAAGAAATTAGTTTAGAAAGGATAATGAGTTCCATTGTATGAGAAAGGTCTTGTGCATTTGTTTTGCTGGAAGCTTCATTAGGTATTAAACATAGAACACATCAGACAACAGCTCAAATTAGGGAACATTTAGAAATCACCTACTATGCAGAAACCACTGTGGACAGTATATTTAGGGAGAAAACATCACCTGGTAATTGGAGATTATAGTTTATAATTTAAGAGAGAGATTTGAACTAAAGATAACAGATTTTGACATCATCTACATAGAGGTGATAATTAAAATCATAACTGCTTAATGAGATCAAAATGATAATATGTCAAGAGACAAGAGATTAGGGAATGATTTGGTATGCAGATAGAGAATAATCTAGGGAAGGCAGTCATACATAAAAATGTTCTAGGAAAATGAAGAGAAAAACATTTTATAAGCATTCGTATAATTAAGAACGACTTCAGATGGCAAAATAGCTGACAGCAAACTTTCAATTCATTAATCGAGATATTGATTTTACATATATATGCATGTGTATGCATGCATATGCATATATATGTAAATATATCTAGAGTTGAAAACTGAAAAAAAACTTAAAAAGAAAAAAGCATAGTATAATGGAAAGAACATGACAATGGTTCAAGTCCCAAATTCTCTACTATTATATTTACCATCATTATGTCAACTTAATTAAACCTCAGTTTAACTATGTATAAAATGAAGGACTGGGACTAAATTGTCTTTAAGTAAGAGCTTCTTGACTTTTTAGAAGTGTATCATGGACTCCTTTGTTCATCTAATGTAGCCTATGAACTTCTCAAAATAATGTTCTTAAATACTTAAAAAATGCATAGGATTTTAAAGGAAACTAATTATATTGAAATATAGTTATCATACATATGTTTCTATGAGCCTGTCTTATACCGTACACACATACAAACACACACACACATATACACAGCATTTGTGTATATGTATATGCCCCAAGTTCAGAAGCTCTGTTTTAAGGTCTGTCTTAAAACTTGTTTCAAGGTCTCTTCCAGCTCTTAAAATACTATTATTCTAAATATAAGATCTCTTCTGTTTATCAATCTTGTATAGATGTTGACTATCACAGACATTATTGTTATCCTTTTATCACTTAGGGTACTATGATGTGCAATGTATTTTTTTCCTTTTTATTTCAGTAGAAAGATATCGCCTTACTCAGGTGACTGACAGAAACATGGAATAATAGGAGTTGCCACTAGTACAATGGAAGTAGTGTGAAACTGATCTATTGTTTCAGTGATGGAAGATATACCATCTAACAATGCAGGCATCAAACTCTCTGCTTTTTCAGGAAATTTATGGGATTTCTTAAGAAGAAACTGAATTGAGAGTCATTAAACAGGTCATTTCTTTTAAAGGGGGAAGTTCTATATGATGGGCTAAGCTAATCACTAACAAATAAACTTCACCAAAAAAAAATTGAATGGCTACTTTAAATCAGTCCAAAGTGACTTCAAATATATTTAGGATGCCTTAGCAATGCAAAATTTCCTGATTTTATTCCCATTCACAAAAACTGAGTACAAAATTTTCATTCAAATGAATAATTACTATGTGAATATAAAACATGAGGGCAAGTGTTTTTTTCCCTTGTTTCTGTTCATAGTAAAAATATGATTAACTTTGCCATGCCTACTGAAATTTGTCTGAGAGATACATTATTTCACATTAAGCCCCCAAATCCTTAGACTTTTCTTGGCACAAGATCTTCCATACTCCCCTTTTGAATAATAAATGCTCTCTTTATTTGTTTAATTAATCCATCTGAGGACTCTAGTTGGTGAGTGCCATCTGAGAAAGAAAAGCATGGGCAAAAAGACATTTTTCTGTCATTACTAGCTCAGAATCTTTCCCTCCACAAGAGTAGCATATGTGCTCCTTTGGCTGCTTAAAACTAACTAAAACACCCATCTGTTCAGAAACTATGGAAAATACAGAAAAGTTGGTCAACCTTGCCCAAGGGGTTTAAGTGTCATAAAATGATGAGTGTTTATGAGAAGTCTACAGGAGACTTGAAAATCTCTAGTTTCACCTGCCACAAACCAGAGGAGAATGAGACTCAATAGAGTACCTCCCTACCAAAAACATTAAATTTGAGAAAGGGAATAAAGTGACCAAGAAAACAGCAAACTTTTTTATGTCAGTTAAAAATATTTCATGGGTCTTGGAAAAATCACTAAGTTCTGAAATAGACAATGCCTTTGGGACAAACTATCTGATGTGGAAAAGAGAATTCAAAGTCAAAAGAATCACCCTAAATGTTGTCATGACAAAGGGACAATCACACTTCTAATGGGACTGGATCATTATTGTGGGCTGGCACAATAACAAGAGTACTCCATTTGATATCCAAGCATCTAGGTTGGCATCATACCTCTGCTATTTGTTACTGTACTGTAATGGTAATGGAATTTAAAGATCTCCCTGTATTGGCTTGGTTTTCAGGTTGATTGTAATGTTATGGGAATCTGAAGATCTTCCCTGCCCCTAGGCCCCTTGATAGGTTTAAGTGACTCTGAGAATTCTAACTGATTTGAAAATAGACTCCACCCCCAATAGGCTTAATGTGGTCACATGGAGCCTGTGGGGGGAAGCTTTTTTTTTAGGAATTCCCACACCTTATTGCTTTGTGATTGGGCAGTTGATCAAGAGGGTAGATCATTCTCTAATCCAGGAGAAGGCTATATATGCCCTGATGTAAGTTTTTGCTTGGGGGCTCACTTTGGGAAGAGTTGTATGATTTGGCCATTTGAGACTCTGCATAGCTGTTGAGCCCCCAGGCTTTGAAAACCCAGATGTTGATTCTTCTCTGTCTGGTAACTGCCTAGGTATGTATGTAATGGTCAGGTGGCTGGAAGCCTGTCTGCTGATGTTTCTTTGTCTGCTTGTAACTTCTGCTTGTAACTTGTGTTTGTATTCTGTTTGTATTCTCTGAAGTTTATGGTGCTGACTTTTCCCCCTGAATTAAGTAAATTATATGTGCTTGATTGATTAAAGTAAGATTTTTAACCCATTTTGAGTTACTTTCCTTTAGAAAATCAGATCTAAGAACCTGTGCTAGCAACCATCATGGGAATGATAGAATGCTTGCTGATACATGTACTCATGTAACCATGGGTAAGTTAAATTAACCTTTCTAGTATGAAATTTCATCATCTTTTTAAAATGATGTAATTATACTAGATGATTCACTAAGGTTGCTTCCAATTCTTAACCTTGTGATTTAATCAACCTAGAAAAGAAGGAACTGGTAGTAGAAAAAATACTGGTCACTTTGGCATCTTCCCAAAGAGAATAGGCCCCTAATTTTTTTTCTTGTACTAGAACTATATCCTTAGGTATATATCATTTAAACTATGCTGATAATACTAATGAATCAGAAGATCAAAATTTTAGAATTGGAAAAGAACTTTAAGTCATCCATCTAATAAAATCCCTTTATTTTATAGATGAAGAATCTGAGTTCTAAATAGACTAAATGACTTTCCCAAGGATATATAATAAGTAGCAGTGGTAGGATTTGAACCAAGGTATTTTGATTCCAAATTTAATATTCTTTTTGCAACTCTATTCTAGCCTCACTGATCATAAGTTCAACCTAACTGAACATAAGATGTTATTGAGATAAGCCTGTGATCTATAGCACTAAATCCTGTGACCCAGATTTCAGCAAGAATAGAAAAGAATATTGTTAAGTCTATAATTGGAATCCACATAATAGAATCACAATCTAATCTTTTTATATTCATTTTTGGACTGAAAAACATTTCTTTCCCTCCTATTCCACTCATCGATCAACAAAAAAAGAAAAAACCCTAGTGAAAAAAGTATGTATAATAAAATAAAATATGTTGCCACATTGGCCAAGCTCGAGCATGTATGCTGTTTCTGGCAGAAAGTGGGCAGCGTACTTCATCCTCTCTCCTCTGAAATCATGGTTTGTCATTGTGTTGATTGTATTAAGTATTTCAAAGCTGATTTTCTTTGTAAAGATGTCATTTTATAACATATTTTCTTAGTACTGTTCACATCACTCTGCATCACTTCCAAGAAGTCTTCCTAGTTACACCTGAAACTGCCAATTTCATCATTTCTTAGAGTACAAGAATATTCCACAAGATTGCCATAATGTATCTATTACTCTAATAGCTGGCCACGTATATAGTTTCAAGGTTGTTGTTCTTTTGTTTACAAAAAATAAAAAGCTGATATGAATGTTTGTCCCTATAGATTATTTATTTCACATCTTTGGGAATATAGGCTTGAAAGAGATACTGAAAAATCCTTCAATGGTCTAATTCCAAATTTCTTTCCAGAATGACAATGCCAATTCACAGGTCTGCCAACAATGCATCAATGTGCCTATTTTTGGATGCCTTTCTTTTGTGACCTTTGTCAATCTGATGGGTATGAGTTGGAACTTCTCAAATTATTAGTGATCTGGGGTCATTTTATTTAATATGGTGTAAAGCCAAGCAATAGTAGATTCCCAAAAGAATGCTACTGTGAACAGCTTTTATGATTCGGATTACACAGATCACTCTGTTTATTCCATTACAAATCAAGATTCAGCACAATATTCACAGTATAATATTCTCAATATTATATCTTATTACACAAAGTCACAATATTTAGAACAATGAACAAAAGAAGAATCACCTGGTTTCCCTAAGGGGGAAACCAGCTTAACACTTAAAGATTTAATCAATCAATTCACATGGTTTCCCTAAGAGGGAAGCCAGCTTAACATTTAAAGATTCAATCAACAATTCACAATATACTGATCTTCCACTCATGGGGCAACCACTAACTTTAGTCTCCAAAAAAGTCCTTAGAAAACCACACAAACTCTCCAACCCTTGATTTCTAACAAACTTCAGTTTAGTCCAAGGGGAGGCCTTTTATTCATTTTGACCCTGGGTAGTCTCTCTGATTCCCTGGATCCTCTTCTCTGGTCCCAGATCCCTCTTGAATCTGCCAAACAATCGCCTTAATTAAGGAGCTGACAGCTGCCAGGCTCTCGTCCAGTCCTCAAAGGAAAACAGCCCCCAGGTCCTTGTCCTCAGCAAACATCAGTTTCATCCAAGGGGAGGTCGTTTCTTCATTTAGACTCTTGGTAGTCTCTCTGATTCCCTGGATCCTCTTCCCTGGTCCCAGCTCCCTCCTGAATCTGCCAAACAATGACCTAGATTCAGGAGCTGACAGCTATCAGGCTCTCATCCAGTCCTCAGAGATAAAACAGCTCCCAGGTCTTTGTCCAGTCCTCAGGGCAATCCCTGGCACACACTGAAGTTCACAGGATTCAGCACACCTCAAACCCTTCACCACTTCCCTTGCCTGGAATTCAAGGATCAGCCAGGCCACAAACAAAGTTCCATACTGTTGATGTTTCAGTCAGCTTCCAGATACTGGGAGAGGAACTCTCTCTCTCTCCCTCTCTTTCTCAGCTGACTTCAGTTTCCATGAATATTCCTTCACTGAGGAGCCAATTCCAATTCTTTGTCTCTAAAGTTCTTCTTTATATACAGCACTGGCCTCCTGTCTCATGCAATTGACTTCTTCCAAGTCAACAGGGGAGTTCACTCTTTTTCAACAGTGGACAGAGTTCATACCTTCTATACTTAGCCCTAAGTTACTAGGTTCTACTTAGCCCTAGGCTACTAAGTGCTAAGTATCTGATGAACTGATTACTATTACATAAGGTTGCTAATAGCTAATATTTCATCCCTTGAAAATTATCTGTTCATATGCTTTGACCATCTACTGAGGAATGATTCTTTGTCTTGGTTCCTCATATATTTGGAGTATATTACCTTTGTCAGTGAAATTTGCTGAAAAGATTTTTTTTTGTTCTACTCAACTATTTTCCTTCTAATTTTAGCTGGTTCTAACCTGACTTTATTTTTATTTTGGCTAGATTTTTCTTTTTTTTTCTTTTCTTGGTTACATCATTCATTTCCACAAGGTTTTGAGTTACAAATTTTCTCCCCTTCTTTCCCCTACCCCCCAGTCCAAAACATTGATCCCACTGTAAAGCCCCTCCCACAATCTGTTCCCTTTTATGTCCTCCTCCAATGCCCCTCTAGGTTTCTAGTAAGGCAGGGAGGGTCTCCCTGACGCCGTCCCTTTATATATTATTTCCCAGTTGAATTTGATTGTATAGCTTTAAATTCTAGATTGTTGCAATTCCTCCCCTGTCACCCACTCCCACTGGAAGAAGCAGCAATTCAATACAGGCTGTACATGTGTAATTATGCAGGACATCTCCATGGTGGGCAAATTGTGAGAGGCTGATTGTATGTCCCTTCTTCCTATCCTGCACATCCCCCCTTGTTTTGTTCTCTACCCTGTCCCTGTCCCTTTACTGAGGTATGTGCTTCCCTCAACTCTCCCCCACCCCTCCCTTCCCTCCATCACCCTCCTTCCATCCCCATTCCCCCTATTCTCCTATGTGGCAAGATACTCAGTTTAGAGTTTATGTCATTCCTTCCCTAAGCCAAATTCAATGAGAGTAAATGAAAGTAAAGTTGTAACAGTTATCCCTTGCCTCTTTT
>JAQQSW010002296.1:0-14997 GCA_028646575.1 Pseudocheirus occidentalis
AGAAGGATCCAGAAAGATCAGAGTTTAAAAGGAGACTGAAGCAATGCATGCTGTCATTCTTTTTGATGTTTGGCTTTTGTTTCTCTTTTCTCATTGTTCACTCCATTGGCTATAACACCTATACAACCAGACTATTGTACAAGGTGAAGGAGTTTGCAGATCCTATACATGATTGTATGCCACCATAGTGAGGGTGGGGAGTGGGGAGGAAGGGGAGAAAAATCTGAAACTCAAGTGACTCTGGAACTGAGTCTTGTAACCTAAAAGTAAACAAACAAGTCAATACAATTTAAAAATTAAAAAAAAACAAAACAAAACTGTGACCTGGGCATTAGTCATGGTGGAAGGTAGGGAAAGGAAGTAGATTAGACCCCCTCAGTCCACAACTCCTAGTTTCCTAAAAGGTTTACAATAAATATGGCACTTTATGTTGAAAAACACTGAAGTTTGCCTGTGGAAATAAGTCTTAGAAAGGTTGTAGTTTGTGAGTTATTGTGAATTAGTGCAGTTTTCTAAGTTTGCTTGATATTTCTTGAAGAAAAACTTGAGAATAAATAGAAACAAAATTATGTTAAGCTCAAATCATTCTCTAATATATAAATTTCATTAGGACAAATTTTCGCTGTCAGTACAAGTGTTACAGCAGAATTGACTGTATCCAGTCCTAATAGAGAATGTATCTGTGTATGTGGTGATCTAACTGTACATATTGAATAAGTTCAGATTGCACTAATTTTATATTTTGTCATAATTAATCTCCATTTTTCCTTCAAAAAGGTTATTTGTTTAGGGAGGAAGGTCCTGTTTGTTTGCCTAAAAATGAAACTTTGAGAAGGACTTGAAAGTTTCCATATGCGAATTACATAAAATACATAATTATATCACTAACACCTGGACCTTTTTACCTATAGCTCATGTAGTTGCAAAGAAATATGATAGTGCGTAATATCCCCAGAAGTACTGTGTTTTGACTACTTATTAACAGAACAACAGACCAAATAACTATTCTAATAATTTGTATGTTTTTGTATTTTCTCTAGGCTTTTCAAGTAACAAATTTGAAGAAGGTGATAGCTCTAGCTTTTGGAGAGGTAAATTAAATCTTATGATGATGGTTGGATGGTTCTGTTGTGTGAAATTTAGGCCATATGTCAAAGAGAAATTTTGAGTTGGCTAAGTTTTTCTATCTCAGTTTTTTTTTTTTTGGAGGGCAATTAGGGTTAAGTGACTTGCCCAAAGTCACATGGCTAGTAGGTGTGTCAAGTGTCTGAGGTCGGATTTGAACTCAGGTCCTCCTGACTCCAGGGCCAGTGCTCTATTCACTGTGCCACCTAGCTGCCCCTCCAGTTTACTTTTGCTGAGATAATTTTAAAAATTGAGGTTGGAATTTCTTTTCCCATTCAGTGAAAACTCAGGAATACTGTTTTGGAAAAGGTTTATGGTTTTGTGTTGTCTACATAGGCAGGGCAGTGTGGTTTAGGGAATAATGTACTGGGTTTGAAATGAGGAAGATCTGATTTCACATTCTGCCTCTGTTACTTAATAGTGAACAAGTCAATTAGCATCTGTTTTTTAATCTTTTAAATATATTACCTTTGTCACCTCTTATCAAAGGATAAGTTGTGAGATTAAAATGAAATAATGTATGTAAATAGGCTTTGCAAACTAAAAGTGATATTTTAAATGTCAGTTAATCACTTTTCTGGGCTTCCTTTTGTCTAAAATGAGGAGGTTGACCTAGATAATTACCTGTATCACTTCTAAATTTATGATCATAAAACTAATCTGTTGTTCAATATGTTGTATTACCAAATAACACTAGGGATTTAAAAGTAAAACTCTTAACTTTGATGTTTAGAAAACTTTTGGTTTCAGATTGACTTTATGCTAATTATTGAGGAGCACATAGTTCATGGGAAATCATCGCTGTCTTTAAGTTTGCTAATTAATATTGAAAATTTCAAGGACGCTTTTGCCATACCCAAATTTTTGGTGTTGGTGTATAAAATGAGCTTGAAAGGGGGAGGAATTCATGGAAAAATGTTCATAGAAGGATGACCTAGAGAATCAAGTAAGTAGTATTGAGACCCGATCATTCTATGCCCGTAGCAATGTATGTAAGAATAATGTATTTCTAATAGAGAATTGAGGCAGCTAGGTTGTGTGGTGTATAGAGTGCCAAGGTTGGAGTGAGCAAGATTCATCTTCCCAAGTTCATATCTGACCTCAGATACTTATTAGCTATGTGACCCTGGACAGGTCATTTAACCCTATTTGTTTCCCCATCTGTAAAATGGGCTAGAAGGAAAAGGCAAACCACTCCAGTGTCTTTGCTAAGAGAACCTGAAATTGGGTCAAGAGTACCACTGAAAACAACTAAACAACAACAATAGAGAATTGACATTTGGACCTTGGGGGAGAATTTTAATGTATTATTTTTTAATTCTTTAGACACTTTATGCTAATCTTTGTTCCTTAAGCTACTTCTGTATGATGCCACTGTTTCCACTTATTTTCTTAGGCTCCCTGAGTCACTTTTTGCAGAACTATCTTGGCCTAAGGAGTGTGTGTGTGTGTGTGTGTTTTTATATATAAAATATATATTTTATGTAGAAATATTTTATGTAGAATTGCTATATCTTTATGCTGTTGTAGGAACAGAGAGTTGTATCGATAATTGCAGTAATATATATGGAATTTTAAAGTTACTTTTCCAAGCTTAGTGTACATTTATATATATTTGAGGGATATATGTATATATTTGTATATATGTATAAATAGATATATGTGTATACATACACATAGAAGTGCTGATTAGTAACTTTTATAGATAAGCATGATTTCCTACGATCCATATGTTCTTAAATGATTCATATGGAACTAACCTGAGACCAGTATCTCCTTTTCTGTAAGATACTGATTTCCTTTTGTTGCCCTCCCAAGCCTCTAATAAATCAGAAATTAAATGTCTGGTTAGAATTGTCTTGATCCCAGTGGAGAAGAAGTATATTGAGGAGAAGTTTAGGTTTTAAACCAGAAGATTTTTTTTCCTGTGGACCTAATTGTTTGGCTTAAATCATGTTGATCATGAATTGTTGCAAGAGTTGGTTTACCTACTTTCCTTTCTTAATCTCTGTTAGAGTTCTTTTTGTCTTGTTCCAGTCTAACCACTATTCCTTTATTTCATCCAGTGTTTACTCTCTACTAGTAGATAATTGTCACCCCATTGGATTACATCTTCTGGGTACTTTTTTTGGGGGGTGATATTTACTTAAGAAAAACCCCATCAGGATTCAGCAGTAAGACTATATCCTTTTAGTTAGCCCTAACAGCTAAGCATTCTTTGCTCTAATGAAACTAAATTAAATAAATTATATTTTACTTTAAATTGCCAGGAGGGTGTTGTGAAAAGAAAGTATTTGAGCTTTAAACTGATTGATCATGACTTATGTTGTAATTACAAAGGGAAGAGGTGAAAAATTGTTGAGCAAAACACCCTACAGATCATCTGCGCTGTCTATTTCTGTTACCTAATCCTCTTCTGCGTTCTAAAAAATTTTTGGGAAAATTGGTATAGATTTTAAGACATGGCAGTGTTTCTTAAAAATAAAAAAAATTGATATTAAAGAAATGTAGACATGACCATATTGAACACATTAAGACTGCATTGGAACTAGGTCGCAAACAATGGAATAACAATTCCATTTGAAAGTTAAGATTTTCAGATGTATTGTTTAACTATGATATATTCACTTGTCATTTAAGAATCTAATGAATATGAAGACAATCAGACAAGGAGCAGAGGATTCGCCAGGAGAGGTGGTAAGAATATTTTATGTTTAGTTACATTTTTATGACTTGTAGTGGTGTACCACTGAATTCATTCTAGGTGAGAGAAACTTTACTTTTCATCTACAACTCCCTCTCCTTCGAAACCCTCATGTAGGTGTATTGTAGCAGAACTTTGATTTAAGAAGAACAGATTGGGAATGAGTTTTAGTGGTGAAGATAACCTTTGCAAGAAAACAATATGCCTTTGACAATATTTAGCAGGCACCCTTCTGCTTCTGAATTTACAGGAACTTTACTTAGGTGTTTTGCAGTATTTTTACCAACTATAGGCTTCAGATCATCTGAGTGTTTGTCAGGTGAGCCTAAGTTGATGTTGCCTCTGAGGATGCATGATAGATAGTAAGTTATTTTCTGCTGATGATTAGCAGTCTTTCACCAAGTTCAACCATTCAGATTTTTTTTAGTATTGATAATGAGGAAATATTTTATGTAGAATTGCTATATCTTTATGCTGTTGTAGGAACAGAGAGTTGTATCGATAATTCTAGTAATATATATGGAATTTTAAAGTTACTTTTCCAAGCTTATACAACTAGTAAGTATCTAACCTTAGATTTGAACCTTTGTCTTCTCTAAAAGAAATGATTCTTCATCTTTCTTGTCTTTGTGTTTGCCCAGTAGTTTAGTAGCAACTATTTTGAGTATTGTCAGCACTTGGATCCTTAAGTCTTTGAAAGGTAACTCAAATGTACAGTGCTTTCCTTTGTGAAACATGGATTATGGCCTGTGGATAAAGATACTCTTCACTTCCAGCCTATCCTTATATATCTTTATAGTAGAGCTCTTGATTTTTGAAACTATGAAGGATTCTCACTGGAAACAACTTAGAATCAGAAGTCTTGAGTGTTCGTTAGTTTTGATCATAACTACCATAGAAGCTGAAACCTGTAATGTTGGAAGACTTGAATGCAAATCCAACCTGAGACATTTAATAGCTGTGTGACTGTAGACAAATCACTTAACCTCTGTTTGCCTCACTTTCCTCATCTATTAATGGGAATAATGGGAGCACCTACCTCCAAGGGTTGTTGTGAGGATCAAATGAGAAGAAAATAATTGTAAAGCACTTAGCACAGTGCCTGCCCCACAGTGCTATATAAACAGTGACTGTTAAATTATTATTATTACTATTATTATTGTATAATTTACAAATGACAATGAATTAGTATGAGCTGCAGGAAATATAATCCATAATTTGACTGATTTCAAATGTTTTGAAGAAAAGCAGATCTGTACTGCTTCATATATATGGCAAACTGGAACCGGAAGATAATAAAGACTTTGGCTGATGATACCTGGTGATGATACGCTCAGACAGTAGTACTATGCTTATTTTTTTCCCTTTTCCAAAAGTGTATCTTTACTTTCCCTTTCCGTGGTCTTCCATTTCGTAGCAGAATGTAAAATCTTTATGAATGAAGGTAGTACCAACAAGAACTGCCAAGGAGGCATGTAGATGTAGGTACAGGCCTAGTTATTACCACTTCTCTAAGCACTGTGATTTTGAATCACATTACTAGAGCAAGGATAACTGGGAATTTTTCACCTCGGAATCAATGCCAAATAATCTGTGTCCAACATGATTAGAAACCCTGAATTTAGAGAACAAAAAGAGCTACTTTTGTGGTCACTGGATTTTCCAACAAATCTTACCTTTGACCTATATTGTTGTCACTGCTTTTTATAGAACATTTAGAAATGAGGGGGAAAAGGTAAAAGTTGTCTTAATATGATTTCTGGCTTAATATTACCAGTAACAGTTATATTCAGAGCACAATCACACTTGAAGCTCTGGATCTATGTGCTTTGAAATAGTATTTTCTTTTTAAAAACTTAAACCAGAGAGGAAACTACCTTCTGAATTAGCTGGATTTAATTAGATAGTATCAAGGTAGATATCAGAGGGTATTGTAGGTATTAGTATCTATATTAAAAAGGGATTAATATTAGTGGGTATTAGTTTTCTATATTAAAAAATGCAGATAACATTGGTAATGCTGTTTGGAAAGAGGGAAAAGGAGTTTCACAATTGTGGAGTAATCCTGGATGAGATGTTACTCCAATTTTCAGGAAACTGTGAAGAAAAATACTGTCCAAATGCGTGATAAATTAAGGTCAGAATACAAGTCAATAGATTTGACAGGACAGAGGACATTCATAAAGGAATATGAAATTTAACTCACCTAGAAGGGTAACTAAATTTTAAAGCTTCCAATTAAGGAATCATGTAAGCAGCCAGGAGGAGGCAGTTCACATAAAAACAAACACCAATTCAGCTGGTGTGAGACCAATCAACAAGGACAAAGAATATAAGAGGCTGGAATGTCATGCAAGGAAAATTGTGATATATCACCTGAATTGCCTGTTTTATATAACCAAGCATAGTGATCCATCATGAGACTGGATGTGGTTCTTCAGTGAACAGAAAATTTAATTTTATCCCTGTTGTGAATTAATTCTAGAACAGGGAAGATCCTTTGAAGTGCACATTGGCCAAGCAACTGAAGCTGTTGGGTAGTCTGGAATTGAATGCAATTGAGAAGTAGTGGAAGACACAGTATTAATATGCTGTAAGGAGGTGATAAATCTATTTTAGATTTTCTCACACCTTGTAGAAGTGTCAAAAACAGAAGCATACACTTAAGAATTTGGAGGAATAATCTTTTGAAAAAGGAACAGATAGAAGTAGATTATCTGAAGGACAGAAAGGATAGAGAAAAGCTATGAATGCTGGAAATGGAATAATAAAAGTAAAGGTTAATCATGCAAAGAGATATGGGATATGAGAGAAAGATGATGTTTCTAAGTATTGTAACTTAAAAAGTCAAAGTTATTTCTGTGTTTGGTGAGGGCAGATGTGTGACCACGTGTTTTTGCAGGAAATAATGTTGGATTAATAAAATAGCTGATAAAAAGAGGAGGTAGGGTAAAGTAGCAAGGTCTAATGGAGGAAAGCCAAGTCTTGAAATGATAAGCTTTAGTGTTAATAGGCTGAATTCCCAAATAAAAAGGAAACATTGTAAAATGGATTAGAAATCAAAACCCATTTGTTGATAGTTTATTGATTTGATGCTTAGAGGACATTATTTAGAGCGTAGGGATTTGTGCACATTTCAAGGAATTGGCTAAAATAGCTCATATATAGAATAGCACAAGTGCTTTATGCTTTAGCTAAATCCAAGGAAATTAACAGTGGTTTTTTCCCCAATAAGGCATTAACAAGATAACAGTGAAAGACAAGTGGGAAAATTACATTATGACTAGAGATACTACAGATAAAGAATAATGTTAATAAACTTTTATGCACAAAATGGCAAACATAGCAGCCATTTTATTAAACAGCTAACTGTTCTGTTAAAATAGCCCAGATTAATAAATTAATTCCAGGCTACTTTCATGTTCTTCTGACAAAGCTTAATGAATCAAAAAAAAAAGATAAAGAGGAAATTAACAGTTTTGCCCAAAATGTTGGAAAAATGTGGTCAATGGATGGAGACATCTGGAGATATTACTATGCATTTTTCAGGCTCCCATCGGTGATTAGCAAGAATTAACTATTTGGATGGGACAAAAAAATCTCAAATGCAGAATGGCAGGAATGTTAAAAATTCTTTATAAGCCAAAATAAAATTTTAATCAATGAAGGAAATGTTAAAAGAATGAGATGTATAGACCTTAATGGAGACTAAAAAATTGATATTGGAGGGGCGGCTAGGTGGTGCAGTGAATAGAGCACCGACCCTGGAGTCAGGAATACCTGAGTTCAAATCTGGCCTCAGAAACTTTTTACACACACACACACACACACACACACACACACACACACACACAAAACTAGCCATGTGACCTTGGGCAAGTCACTTAACCCCAACTGCCTTTCAAAAAAAAATAATTGATATTGGAGACCAGATCATAGAAACAAAAAAAATATTGAGAGAACATATCAAGAGTTGAGGTATTGTTAAATCCCTGACTACTTAACAAAAAAAGATAAGGAGTTGAGTATGTGTTTTAAAAAGAGTTTAAAACCAAAGTACTTAACCAGCTAAAAATGTTTAAAATAAGAAATTTGGAAAGTTAAAAGATATGAGAAACAGAATTGAAAATAAACAGACTATAATAGAGAAGCTGGTATTTTTGAACAGTAACAAAATGGATTAACTTACTTAGGTTGATTTAAAAAATAAAGCTAAATTTAAAAGAGAAATAATGAATGCTCAAGAAGTGGCCATTAGAAATTAATATGCCAAATTATATGATAAAAGTAAAAACCTAAACAAAGTGGATAAATACCTTAAATTCTAAAAATTAGCATAACTGGAAATATCTCAGAAAATTGAACCAAATAGAAAAAATCCTTAATATCTAGATGCATTTGTAAGTGAATTTTGTGAAAATTTTAAGGGACAAATAATCCTTATATTATATAAGACTTCTTAAAAATGGAAAAAGTCAACATTATACCAAATTGTTTATTTTTATTTTTTTATTTTTTAAAATTTGATTTGTTAATTTACTTTTAGTTTACAAGATTCTGTTCCATAATCTCTTGAGTTTCAGATTTTCTCCCCTCCCTCTCCTCTCCCCCCCTCCATGGCAGCATGTAGTCCAATATTGAATCTGCAAATATTTTCAAATTGGACATTAGTCTGGTTGTATAGAAGGGTTGTAACCAATGGAGTGAACAATGGGAAAAAAGAAAGAAAACCAGACATGAAAAAAAAATGATAGCAGTAGATTGCTTCAGACTCCATTTAAACTCTGGGCTTTATAGCTCTTTCTCTGAATGTAGACATCTCCTTCCATCCTGAGACGTGTAGAGTTGTCTTATAGCTGTGTGTTGCTGAGAAGAGTCCAGTTTATCAGAGTTGGTTGTTACACATACAGTATGTCTGTGATTGTGCTTTGTACCAGTTTGCTTTGTGAGATAAGCATGGTTTTGATTGCCAGGAAAGAGAGGGATAAAATAGAGAATAACAGCTAGAGAACAATACTATTCGTAGATAAAAAAATTTTCACATAAAGATATTAGAGTTTATAGAAATAAATTATTCATGACAAAGTTTTATTGATGCCAGAAGCATAAGGTTACTAGTTCACTATTAGTAAAACAATTAGCATACTCATTAGTGACTAAAATAACTGTTAATAGAATGAGGGAAAAGTCTTTGAAATAGAGCCCTCTGTCATATTAAACACTGAGGCACTGGAATAAAAGACTTCTTGAATATGATCAAAACCATTTAAAATTAAAAGTTAACATTTCTTTGTAATGGAGAAATGCAGACAGTTTGGCAGTAATTTAATTCAATGAGCAAATGTTTACCAAGTGTTCTTAACACTGGACTTAATGAAAATCATTCCTCATGTAGAGCTTATATTTTACTGAAGAGCTAAACATGTATGTAGATAAATAAATAGAGGACACTAATTAGAGGGATTCAAGAAAGCCTTTTACATGAAGTGGTACCTGAGCTTTTTTTTGAGAAAGCTGTGAGATGTATAGAGATGAAGAAATTCATATGCATATTCCAGATAGGCAGGCAGACTTTGCAAAGGCATAGAGGGGCAGATGGCATTCCGTCTGAACCAGCTATCCTGTTGAATAATTTTAATGAAATGGGGAGTGCATGAAAGGAAGTAATATGAAATAACAGTGCAAAAATAGATGGAAAGCCCTATTGGAGAGATCATTGACTTAGAGCTGAAAAAGACTTTAGAGGCCATTGAGTTCATTTCTCTTTTTACAGATGAACTGAAGCTGAGGTTTAATCCCTTATGAAGTCACACCGCTAATGTCTGAGGCAGGGTTTAAAGGTCAGGTCTTCCCGACTCTAAGCCCGCCCCCCCTCTCCCCTCACTATTGTTAATTGTGCTAATTGTAACAATAGTCTTTGGATTTTTTGTTTTAGCTGAGAGACAGTTGGGAACCACTGAATAGGAGAACAAGCTTAGGTTTCTGTTTTTAGGTATAGTTATATGCCAGCTATATGAGGGTTGAATTTGAAAGTGAAAAGATAAGTAGTAAAACTATAATGTCCACTGTCACCATTATTTGACTTGTTACTAGAAATTCCAATGCTTAATATGGTAAGAAAAAAAAAATAGAGTGTACACTTTAGCAAAAAGGACCCCAGATTATCACCATTTGAATGATAAAATTTCCTTAAGTATAGAAGGCTGTGGGGAAAAATTGATAAATGAGTTGTTTCAGCAGATTAGCAAGATATAAAATATGAAAACACAGTATTATCACCATTTCTCTATATTTCTAATAAAAACAAGGAAGAAGATAGAAGAATATGGAAAATAATGAACTATTTTTAATATCTGGGAATTCTTAGGAGATAGATGTAAGACTTGTCTGAGCACCATTACCCAAGAATTTTTCAGAGGAATTAAAAAAAAAAGATAGTAATAATTTCCATAGTGTCAAGTTTTGGCTTTGCCAGTATAGTAAAAATTACAATATTACCCAAATCTATAGCTTTAGTGCTATATCTTTACCAAAAGTATCCTTTGTATTAAGCAAAATATGTATATGTATATATGTATATACACACACATATATATATATGTATATATTTTTTGCTTTTTGCAGGGCAGTTGGGGTTAAGTGACTTGCCCAAGGTCACATGGCTAGTTTTTTTTTTGTGTGTGTGTGTATGTGAAGTGTCTGAGGCTGAATTTGAACTCAGGTCGTCCTGACTCCAGGGGTGGTGTTCTATTCACTGCGCCACCTAACCGCCCCCAAAATATTATTTATAGGGAAGAACAAAAGGAAAGATTGTCTCAGGAAATAATGAAAAGAAGAACAAAAATGGTTTGACATTAAATTCCAGATGAACAAAACTAGAAAAAGAAAAGTTGATGTTGTAGGTCTAAGCAAGGTTAGAAACAGCCATTTGCCTGTAATAGTTTACTCAAGAACATAAAATATTGAGAAAGAACTTAATTCAAAATTATATAGTAGTTTGATGGAAAATAGCATTATGTACCACAGTAAGTTCCAAATGGTTAAATGCACTAAATATAAAAAGTTTCTAATTAAAGAGTAGCATGCAAATTATGTCTCAACTGTAGATAAGGAATGAATTTGTAACTAACCTGGCAGGATATTAAGAAAGCCTATCAGTTAAAAATTATTTTTGATTATATTAAAATAAATGAAGCTAGAATAAGATGAAGACATATACCCTGGGGAGCATTATTGCATAAAAGCTCCCCTTAAAAAGTCTGACATTCCAGAATCTTTAGGAAATTAACATCTGTGAAGTTGAGTCATTCCTCAGTAGTTAAGGTGGTCACTGGATATAAACAACTGGTTCTCATAAGTAGAAACACATTATCAGTTACCTAAAAAGATTTTAAAATGCTAATCACCAGAAAAATGCAGTTTTTTCAAAAGAAGTATCCTTCTGAGGAATTCTTTGGCAAATGTGGCCCAAAAAATCTTTTAAAAGAAAGTATTTATAAGGATTCTGGAAAAGTCATATTAATTTAATGTTAGGGATTCTGGAAAATATTAATTTACTGTTGGAGAACTATGAATTGGTTCACTCTTTTAGGGAAGACAATTTGAGTAATAGGAAAAATTGGTGACAAATTGTGTGCCCCACAATTGGGGAGGTGCTGAACTAATTATAGTAGGTAGATAAAATGAAATATTACTACACCATAAGAAATGAAATTAAATAAGGGAAGAAATCAGTTAAGTGGTAGAGTGAACATAGCAGAACCAAAAGCAATTATATACAATTGCTACAATTACTGTAAATGAAGACAACTTAAAATGGCAAGAAAACTCAGATGAAGATATTGGACAGTATCATGAATAATTTCGTTAGTATTTGGCGCATAGGTTGTGCAGTGGATAGAGTGTTGAACCTGGAGTTGACTTGAGTTCAAATGCAGTCTTAGACACTTCCTAGCTGTATAACCCTGGATAAATAAGTTAACCTCTGATTCAGTTTCCTTATCTCTGTAATGGGGATAATAATAGCACCTTTCTCCTAGGAATTCTGTGAGGATAAAATTAAATATCTGTGTATAAATGCTAGCAATTATTATTGCAGGTATTATAATGCATATATATTTTAGCAAATAGAAAGCTGCCGAAATGAGGGCGTATCAGTAACTTTTCTGTTATACTTAACTTTTCATGGATTGAATATAAAATTGCGTATTCATTTGGGAGTATATCCAGTTTTTGGTGTGAAATAGTATATCCATAAAAATTTTTTAAAAGCTTTAAGTGAAACAAAAATTTTTAACGAAGCGTCAGCTTTGGCAACATTTTCAGCAACTGTAGAAAGATAGGAAAAATTTTCAGCTTGCTTTCCCTTGTAAGATTTAAGCATTATTAATAAGGATTGGATTTTTTTCTTGACCTTTCTTTTTTTTAAAATTAATCTTCGTTTTCAGCATTCACTTTGATAAGATTTAGGGTTTTAAATCTCTTCCCCTTTCTCCCTTACTCCTCCCCAAGATAGCATGCAATCTCATATAGGGTCTGCATATACATTCATATTAAACCTATTTTCACATTAGTCATGTTGTAAAGAAGAATTAGAACCTATGGGAGGAACCATGAGAAAGAATATTTAAAAAAAAGCAAATAGTATGTTTCAATCTGCATGTAGACCCTGTAGTTCTTTTTCTAGATGTGGTTAGCATTTTCCATCATCAGTCTTTTGGAGTTGTCTTAGATTTGCATTGATAAGAAGAGCTGAGTCTCACAGTTAGTCATCATATAGTGTTGCTGTTACTGTGCATAATGTTGTCTTAGTTCTGTTCACTATACTCAGTATCATGTAAGTATTTCCAGGTTTTTCTGAAGTTTGTATGCTTATCTTTTCTTAGACCATACTAGTATTCCCTTACATTCATATACCACAACTTGTTCAGCCATTGCCCAGTTGATGGACGTTCCCCCAATATCCCAGTTCTTGGCCACCACAAAAAAAGGTGCTTTAAATATTGTTGTACATGTGGTTTTCTGTTCTTATGATCTCTTTGGGACACAGACCTAGAAGTGGCATTGCTGGGTCAGAGGGTATGCGCAGTTATATAGCCCTGTGGGCATAGTTTCAGATTGCTCTCCAGAATGGTTGGATCAGTTCACAACTGCACCAGCAATGCATTAGTGTTCCAGTTTTCCCACATTGCCAACATTGTCATTTTCCTGTTTTGTCCTGCTAGCCATTCTGGTGAGTGCGATGTGGCACATCGGTGTGGTTTTGCTTTGCATTTCTCTAATCAATAGTAATTTAGAACATTTATTCATAACTATAGATAGCTTTGATTTCTTTATCTGAAAACTACCTGTTCTTATCCTTTGTTTTTGATTTTTAAACTCATTTTCACTTCCTACTGCTTCTTATTTCTCTTCCCTCAAACAAAAGGGAACAAATAATGTAACAAATAATTTGTCAAATGAAACCAAACCACGCGTTAGTCATGTTTGCAAATGTTTTGTCTTTTTTAGTACCTATAGTCTATGCCACCTGCGTGTCAAGAGGTGGAAAGCATCCTTCATCAGTCTTACACAGCCATACCCAATTACTGCATTAATTAAAGTTTAAGTTTGTCACAGTTGTTTACCTTAACAGTGTTATTAATCATTCATATAATCACTGTATATATTTTCTCTTGGTTTTACATGTTTTACTCTGTCAGTTCATACAAGTTTTTCTGATTCTGTCTTCTCATTTCTGTGTCACAATAGTTTTTTTTTTGAATGTGTTCTTTTTATTCTCCCATCTGTGCCCCCTCTTAGACTCTCCAGAACAGAACCAACCCCACCCACCTCCACAAATCCTCTGTTTTTTTTTTTTTTTTTACTTTACCCTCTCAAAGCCCTTTGGAAACATTTTCTTCTCTTATTAGATCATCTTAAATATGGCCTCTTCTACTTATTCAAGGAAATTGACCTTTCCACATGCCTCCAGACTTGTGTTTCTATTCCAGTGGTTTTATTTGGTTCTGGTTTTTTTTAATTTTTATTTATTTTCTTGATTACATCATTCATTTCCACAAGGTTTTGAGTTACAAATTTTCTCCCCTTCTTTCCCCTACCCCCAAGCCCAAAACAGTGATCCCACCATAAAGCCCCTCCCACAATCTGTTCTCTTTTCTGTCCTCCAACGCCCCTCTAACTTTCTAGTAGGGCAGGAAGGGTCTCCCTACCCCAGTCCCTGTATGTCTTATTTCCCAGTTGCATTTGATTGTATAGATTTAAATTCTAGATTTTTGCTATTCCTCCCTTGTCACCCACTCCCACTGGAAGGACAACCAATTCAATACAGGCTGTACATGTGTGCAGGACATCTCCATGGTGGGCATATTGTGAGAGGCTGATTGTATGTCCCTCCTTCCTATCCTGCACCCCCTTGTTTTGTTCTCTACCCTGTCCCTTTACTGAGGTATGTGCTTCCTGCAACCCTTCTCCCATCCCCCTTCCCTCCATCATCCCTCCTCTCATCCCCATCCCCTCTACTCTCCTGTGTGGCAAGATACTCAGTTTAGAGTTTATGTCATTCCTTCCCTAACCCAAATTTAATGAGAGTAAGGGAAAGTAAAGTTGTAACAGTTATCCCTTGCCTCTTTTATATGGGATGATTAACCCCATTTTGTCTCTCCCTGTCTCCTCTTATTCAAGTCCTCTCCCACTTCAGAATTTCACCTTTTGAAGTATCATTCCTTCCTAATCAATTGATCCTGAACCCTCTATGTACACACATATATGCCTATGCTCAGATATGTATTCATGTGCATATATACCCTCCTATATAGACCTATGAGTAGGTATACATACATACATATATATATATACATATATAAAAAATATACACACATTTGTATTCCCTTCACCTATCCTCATACTAAGAAAACTTTCATAAGTCACTATTATTGTTTTTCCATATTGGCATGTAAATAGTTCAACTTTGATAAGTTCCTTATGATTTCTTTCCAGTGTTTACCTTCTTATGCTTTTTGTGTTTGAATGTCAAATTTTCTGTTCAGTTCTGGTTTTTTCATCAAGAATGCTTGAAAGTCCTCTACCTCACTGAATGACCACATTTTCCCCTGGAACATTATACTCAGTTTGGCTGGGTAGGTGACTCTTGGTTTTAATCCCAGCTC
>JAQQSW010002297.1:0-14997 GCA_028646575.1 Pseudocheirus occidentalis
GGGAGAGAGAGAGAGAGAGAGAGAGGGAGAGAGAGAGAGAGGGAGAGAGGTAGAGGGAGAGAGGGAGAGAGAGAGAGAGGGAGAGAGGGAGGGAGGGAGGGAGAGAGAGACAGGGAGAGAGGGAGGGAGGGAGGGAGAGAGAGGGAGGGAGGGAGGGAGAGAAAGAGAGGGAGAGAGGGAGGGAGGGAGAGAGAGAGAGGGAGAGAGGGAGAGAGAGAGAGATTCTCTCCCAGCATCTGGAAGCTGACTAAGAAAAGAGATGGAGTTTTCCTAAGACCAGAATCTGGTGAAGGTCACCTGGAAGACCAATATTCCTTCTGGGTCCCAGGGCCAGCTGAACTGCTTGAAGACTGAGGAAGCATGACCAGGATAAGACTTTGTTTGTGGCCTGGCTGATCCTTGAGTTCCAGGCAAGAGAAATGGTGAAGGGTTTGAGATGTACTGGACCCTGTGAACTTCAGTGTGTGCCAGGGACTGCCATGAGAACTGGACAAGGACCTGGGAGCTGTCTACCTCTGAAGACTGGACAAGGATCTGACAGCTGTCTGCTTCTGAATCCGGGTAACTGTTTGGTGGATTCAGGAGGGAGCTGGGACCATGGAAAGGGATCCAGAGAATCAGAGAGGCCACCTCTGAGGTGGAAACTGAGGTTTGCTGGACACTGAGGGGTAGAGGGTTTGTGTGGTTTTCTAATGACTGTACTAGGGATTAATGATATTTAGTAATTGTGAATCTAGATTAGTGATTGATTAAGTTAATAGTTGCCCCATGAGTGGGAGACTGATATATTGTGAACTGATTGAATGAATGATTAAGTAAGAAGGGTTTCCCCCTTAGGGAAACCAAATGATTATTCTTTTGTTCCTTGTTCTAAATATTGTGGCCACTGTAGTGAAAACTGTGTGGCCATTCTAATATTAAGCTATTACGAACACCATATTGTGACTTTCTATAAGATGTAATTTTATAAATATTATATTGTGAATGTTTGCCTTGATTTGTAATGGAATAAACAGAGTGTTCACTATTACTGTGTAATCCGAACTTTAAAAGCTTTTTGCAGTAGCATTCTTTTGGGAATTGGCTGATGCATGGTTTTACATCAGGTCACACCAGATCTCTTAGCATTGTTTCACAGGAAGATGGGGTGGAAAGCCAGCACTTTATATCCTCCATTCTTACCAATACCTTAAAGTGAAAGCCAACACACTCTTGTATTACAAGAATCAAGAAGGAGGGTGCAGGGGAGAGAGAAGTACCTTCTAAATAATTAACAGGGAAGCAGAAGTATTCTCCCTGTAACAGACTCACTTAAGAGTGTTTGAAGAGGTACAATTCAGAAAAGCAGAAGAGGATTGACTAGCTATTTCCACTAATCCCATTACATGACTTTGAGCTTTCCCCTCTCAACACCTCAGTTTCCCTGAAGGTTCTATGGCATTATATTGGTGTTCAAGGACACTGTAGGGGCCAGTGAAATATATTTCTTCTGTACAAGTCAGAGAGCTGGCCATATGGGTGAGATGATACTATTTGAAGGGTTTTCTTCTAACCTTATTTGAAGGAGTAAGGTAGACAGGAGGACTCCTAAATAAGAGCCCTAAACCACTTCAGGAAAAATTAAAAAATGGAAAACTTTCCGTCCTAGGAGATTTATCCTTTGGATAAATTCCTTATCTTTTCTAATGTAGTAGTTATACTTTTGAAACCATCCCCTCTCAGATTCATATTCTTTCACTACATAACCTCTCAAACTATAGAGTTTTCCCCATTATGCTTTGGAGAAACTGTGAAATTCAGGGCGTGGGATTTCATTATCATTTTTAAGAAAATAATTTCATTCTTATTTTTTCTTAAAGAAAAAACAAATCTCAAAACATCTATATTGCCATTCCCATTGTACCTAATTATTTTGACTCATTAGGATCTTTGTTCTTCATTAGCTCAGACAATTAAGATGGCTATTTGGTGAAGATGGCCTTTTAACCATATCCCGCCCCCCCCAAACCCACCTTCCCTTCTGTTTTCTCATCCATAACCTACAGTTCTCTCTGCCATATCCTTCATTCTCTGCCTCTTTTTCTTCCACATTTCTTTTGTGATCTCTTCCCCTCCCCTCAGAAACCCAAGAAACTAGAAATCCAATCTGAGATTAGAGGTCTTTTCTGCCTACAAAAGTTAAACATTTTTCCTCTCACCATAACAGAATCAACTAGCTCTGTTTTATTTAATAATTAAAAAAAGAAAATGTTCTGAATAATGCAAACCTACCTCTTTTAAAAAATACCTACTTGGATAACCTCTTCCATTTCTGACTTCTTCCAACCCTTGTGAATCCTGTCTCAGGCGAAAATAATTCAGGCTTTATTATTCTGGCATCTAGTGGGAGTCTGTGACAATTTTACTATAGCTGAGCTTCCCTTTCTCTCCCTTTTTAATACCAGAGTCTTTTAATAATACAGTGTACCTTTCGGTTTTGTTGAAATGTTACATTATTCAATGCATCCAACAGGAGAAGGATGGTGCTTATGTAATTCATGTGTCCTCCACGGGTGTGTTTAAAATGTGTGTGGTTGGAGGGGTATAATTTGAGAAGCAATTTTCCATAAGGTTAGGGAAAGTGGCACCTTTATGAAAGGTCAGAGATAACCTGGCCCAAGTTATAGCTCTATGGGCTGAGGATTGGACTAGAGCCAGGAAAGACGCAAGAATGGGATTGGAAGACGACAAAACAATGGTATAGTAGAAAGAGTGTTGGATTTGGAGTCAAGGATTTGAATCCTGACTCAGCTACCTACTACTGGGAAAGTCACTGCACCTTGATAGATGTTTCCTCATCTATAAAAGGGGAGCACTCAGTGAGAAGACAATTGTTCCAGCTCTGAATCTATGACCCTAAAGCCCTACTAAGCTGAAGGAATTTGTGATCAAGGTAAAACAGGTCCTAAGGAAGAACAAGAAAAAAAATCAGTTCTCTCTGTGTGTCTGCGTTTTGGAGAGGAGTGAAAGTCAAGCAAAAAGACGTTTTTGTTTGTTTTAAGATTCAACTTCAAAGATTCTTGGTGAAAGAATATTTAACTATGCAAAAGGCAGATAAAAACAGGAGTGCAGACTCAAGCAGCCCTACTACTCTCATATTCATTTATGACTGTAAGCATCAGTTTCATGGGCCCAGGAAAAGTGGATATACGAAGCACTGTTTCTTGGCCTATTTGGGTTAAATTCAAGTCTAAAAATGTACAGAGTAAGATAACAGTGAGGAACTTGCTCTTTGAACTTCAAAACTTCAAGGATTAGTGATTTCTTCAGCTTTGGTCCATTCATAGCTCCCTGTACCAGTTAGTAAAGTACTCAAAAAAGGTGTCCCTGTCTACATATTTAAAAGACTTCTTTCTACACCTTTCCAGATGAATACATGGTTTCCTCTTCAACTCAGAAGAGAGCAAGGTCCGAACATATAATTTTTGTGTCTGTGTGTCTATACACACCTACACACACACCTATTTGTGTGTACTGGTAGCCCTCTTGAGGCAGGAGAGAGGTGAAGACAAAAAAGAAATTTACATGAGAACTTTGTGGTATATTTTGAGGGAATAGCAAGTTGTACATGAAAGAGTTGCAATTTCATATACAATCATATTTTTAGAGTACTATGTTATGTAAATGCTTGCTTTGTTCTATGAATTGAAAACAAAATAAATTTTTTTTTAAAAAATTTTAAACTGTTTCCCCCTGAAGACCACTTTCTACTTAGCTCAACTGATATTCAAAACAATGGGAATATAATCTGTTATTAAGCCTGTAGGCAAAGGCTAGAGGGTAGACACTAGAGGCAAAAAGGCAAAAAAAAAATGAAAGCATGTCTGCCCTTAAGGAACTTACATCCTATTCAGGGAATACAAACATGGACCCAAGTAAACTTTGTACCCATGTACAAAGTAACTTCAAGAAGATAAAGCTAAAACCTGGATCAGGAAACATCCTGTTGATGAGCACCTGAACTGTTCTTGGAAGGAAGGTCCATGCTTCTATGAGGAGGAAGGGCCAAAATCTTCACTCCATTGGTACAAGCCTTGGAAAACTCAGGGTTACCTCCACACCAGCATGAAAGATCAAGGTTAGATCACAGACTCAGAGTCTTTGAGAATTGGAAGGCATCTTAGTAATCATCTAGCCATAAACTTCTACTCAAAAAGAACCCCTGTCATAAGATAGCCAACAAGAGGCAAACCAGCCTCTGCTCAAAGATCTCTGAAGGGAACCCCCACTGAAATAAATGGGGATGTCGGCCAAAATTTGTAACTTTGCAAACTGTAACTTGCTCCCAACTGTTCCTGATTCTGCCCTCTGGGTACCAATACAAGTCTTCTACCTGGTAACCCTTCAGACACTTGGTAGCTATCATGCTCCTCCCATTCCCAATCCCAATCTTCTCTTCTCCAAGCTAAACCATCCCCAATTCCTTCAATAAAGCATCATATGATATGAATTTAAGGCCCTTTAATATTCTGGTTCATGCTCTTCCAGCTTAGTGATGTCCTTCTTAAACTGCGGCAATCCAAAAAGAACATAGCACTCCTTAGGTGTAATGATTGGCGACAGAAGGATTGGCGATGGAAGGATTTACAAGGATATAGAGAGTTTGAATAATACTACTTTGGAATAATACTAAAATATGGATCAGGAAGGGGTTCTCCAGAAGTCATTTTATCTCAATCCAAGTCATTCCCCAAAGATCAAGTGCTTCTAATTGGAGTGGAATTCTGCTATGCTCTTGGGACACATTCTAACAAGTTGCAAAAAATTAGTTATTCCCAAAGATTAACCTGCTTTTTTTTAAACAAAAGGGAAAGGGGCAAGATGTTTCTTCCTTCCCTCCCTTATTCCTCCCTGAAGCTTGAAGTCCATGCCTCTCCTGGAAGGGCTGGCTTGGACCTGACAGGCACCTTCCCCTTGAGCCTCATTATAGGGTTGCCAATTTGTCCAGCTCTTCCCTTCCCCTAAAAAAGGGGGGGGAGTGAAAGTCTAGGGATTCAGAAGAATCCAGCACTCTGGCCTAAATTGCTCCCAGAAAAAGTATGTGTAAAGAAAAGGAAAAAAAATCTACTTCAACACTAGCAGAGAGTGTTCTCTCCTTCACATCTTCCCAGAGAACCATCTGTCCTCCCTCCTTCCCTACTAGTATTCTTATCCATATAATAGCTAGTATCCGTATAGGAATATAAACTCCCTGAGGGAAGGGTCTTTGTTACTTTTTCATCATTGTATCATGATGGCCTAATAGAGTTCTTTTGCACTTTGAGATTTAATCCATGTTTCAAAAACTGAATCCAAAATTCTAATGGGCAGTTTCTTTCAGGAGTCCCACAGAGGACTTTCACTCCCTCTAGGAGATAGTCCTCAAGAGGAGGCAAACCTAACATCATTATTCAGGCCCACAGCTGGCTGGGCAGCCCCTGGAGAGCTTCAGGCTATAAAGTAAGATTTCTCAATTGAGAGGATCTGTCAGAGAAGACTTATCCTACTCCTTCCAGCAGTGCCCCAGCCCCTTGGAGAGTATAATCCCAATGACTCCCATCCTCCAAACAGAGGTACTGCTTGGGGCTGCTTCCTGTGCAGAAGCTAAATGTTCCCCAACAGTTGAGTCCAAACTCTAGGGAGACTAATACATCAGTGCCTCAGCCCTGAAGGAGGGAGGTTTTAATCAAAACTGGCAGTATCCTAGGAAGAAGAGAAGCCACAGCAGAAGCTGCTGATGGTGTTTTCAGTCTCAAAGAGGATTTATCCAACACTGCCTCTAGCTCACTGCACTTTTCCAAGGCTTGGGATTTGGGGGTCAGAATGGCCCTGGCAGTTAATCTGATCCCTACCAAGAGCACAGCAAAAAAAAATCACTGCCCCTCCAAGCCCAAATAAAGGGAAATCCCTTTCCCCACACTCTAATTCAATCCTATTCCCTCCTCCTTTGGTGAGCTCTTGGGTTCCAGTTATCTTTCTTAACACACACACACATGCAGGCATCAGCTCATCCTGCCAGGCTAGCAAGATAAGAGTTAACTAAAGAGAGGAATGGGGCAGAGAGAGACAGGGAAGGGATTTGTGAATTGGTTTTCACCAGTAGCAAGGATGGTCCTGAAAAGCTTCTATAAGATTTGAGATGGAAAGTACCGCTGGGGGACATCTGAACTAGCCACCAAGGCAAATCATATTAGCAATTTGAGGAGGGTAGGGGGGAGAAGATACTGGTAGGCACATGGGGAAGGGGCAGTCTCCTCCCAAGATGCATTGAAGCCAAACTCAGGAGCCTCTGCCACAGCAGATAGAACCACCTGCTCTGACTGTGATCAGAAGCTATTTCCCACTTATCTTCCAGTCGCTCAGTATCTGTGTCTCTGAAACATGGCATTAAATAATGGGATTTGGATGTTGAACAGCAGACTTCTTTAGTGAGACTGACTTAACTTCACAAGCGTAGGGAACTACAGCCTTAATGGGAGGCAACCCCAGGCAAAAGGTTCTGAACTTGTAGAAAGCAGTGAAAAGAAAATGTATATAATTCCTAAAGAGCCTTTCTCTACAGCTCCAGAAAACAAATAAATATTGACAGGGTGTTTCAGCCTTCTAGCCCCCAATTCACTAAGCTCCAAGAATTTCCGCAGGCATGAGAGGCTGATCTGCATTGAGTATGAACCCAGTAGAGAACTAAGATGAAGAGAATTTATAATTGAAAAATTTAACTTCAAGTTGATGAGAGCTACAGAAAATTCTAAGACAGAACCCAAGGCCTGACACAGAGTTACTTTCCTAGTTTGGGGCCCCAGAAACAAAAAAGATCAATTACATTACATGGGCCTCCTCTCCTCTTTGTAATCCCCCACCCTGGTCCCCAATACCCCCTCAGTTTCCCTTCGATGGTATCTGATCTTTGCTAAACACTCACCCTGGTAAGTATTTGCTCAGGAATCACTTGTATCATGGGAGATTTTTTATACAATCCTATCTTAACTGAGGCTGCTTCAGCCATTCCCTGAGCCCTATTACAATATTATCCCAAAGGTAGCATTAGCAAAATAAAACAATAACAAGTGCTTAAAAAAAGCAAAATAATTATTGCTGTGACTATAACAACATTTGCTTCCCACAAACATTCGGAAAGAATGCCCAGTTCAATGTTGCTCTGGAAGAATTTTAGCAACCAGGAGAAAGCGATTCTTTCTGGATCTTCTGTAAAGAGGATAGTCGCCAGCTGTTCTCAATCTTTCCTGAAGACAGGGAGTAAACAAGAATAAACTATAGCCTGAGGGATTTCAGTATGAGGGGGAAAATTTCCCAATTAAAAAAGGTAGTGAAGACTGGCACCATGGAGATCACAGAATATAGGATTCTGAAGCACTTTAAAAAAAAGACAGATGTGCAAATTGTTCAGGATAATTTGAGTGTGTCCTGCATGAAGGCAAGGGGATAGAAAAGATAACCTCCAAGGATCTCTCCTAGTCCTATGTTTCCCTTGGTCAGGGACTATTTTTCTCCCTTTCCTCCCTACTCCAAGTTTTAAAAGTTCCTCACATCTGTAATCCCACAGGGATTTAGCACTCTTGATATGGTATATGGTATGGGCCTTTGTAGCATTGCTAAGATCTCAGGGTGAAGCTGTTTAGATGGTTTGCTAGCACTTCATCTTATGTTCACCAATAGAACATTTAAAAAGTCACCACCTGGGATGCATCTCATGTCAGGAATCCAGGAAACTAGCTCAGACCTCTAAAGTAACATGTTGCTGCAGAGCCTGTGGAAGATCCAGAGCAGCTAAATCAATACTTGTGAGAAAAATCAATACTTGTGAGAAAAATCAATAACTGGTGAAATAAAACATTCCAGATGTCTCCATACTTGGGGGTAAGAGATTTGATCTCCACAGGGTTCCCACACAGCCCCTTCTACAGTAGAGAGCAATCAGATCACATGGGCTCAGGCTGGATCTTAGTTCTTCAGGAGAACTTGGGATGAGGTGAGGAGGCAGAGAGTAGAGTTAAGTAGGCAAAAAAAAAACTTGATTTCCAAATTCCAGCCACCTACTATACCAACAACCACACTGGTATACCCAGGATGGCTGCTAGCACAGGTTCTTAGATCTACTTTACTAGAAAAGATAGTAAAAATCTTTTTAAAAAATTACATTCACTAGTTCTGGGGAAAAGTCAGCACCCTAAACTTCAGAAAAAAAAAAAAACAAGTAGAGAAATAAAGACCAACAGACAGGACTCTGAACTGTCTGAGAAATTCAGATCAAAAGTGCTAGCACAGATCAAAAGACAGATTCAACCGTCTGACCAAGGCAATACATACATAGTTACCAAAGAGAAAAGCACTAGCATCTGGGTTTTTCAAAGCTGGGGCTGGGATTTCCTTAATGGCTACCCAGAGTCTCTCTGGTCAAATCACAAGAACAATCTTCCAAGAGTGAGCCCCAAAGCAAAATGCTAACCTTAAGAGTATATATACCCTTTTTAGAGCCAGAGGGCATCACAAACCTCATGACTCAGTGCCTAATTAGAAATTAAGAAAAGGTACGAAAGCCTTCATACAAGCAAACCTCCCCTAAGCAAGCATCCCATAACAGGTTCCACATGAGACCTATTAATGGAAGGGGAAGATCTTATATCCCATTAACTTTACACCTACTAATCAATCAGTGAAAAAACAAGTATCTGTTCAGAACCTACTACATGGTAGGCACAGTGTTTACTGGGTATACAAAGACAAAAATGGAAGAACCCCTAGCCTCAAGGAGTCTGCATACTATTAGGTGACAAATGTGTGTTTGTCAGTCAAGTCAGTCAACAAACATTTATTAAGCACCAACTATGTTCCAAGGACTATATTAATCATTGGAAATTCAAAACCAAAAATGGGACGATCCCTGCCCTCAAGGAGCTTAAATTCTCTTGAAGATATGAGTCTATGTGTGTACACATACACACACAAATAAATATAAAATATACACAAGGTAATTTTTGAGACAGTGAAGGTGCCAATAGCTAAAGGAATCATAAAAAGTGGTACCTGGGGTAAATAATGAAGAAAGCAAAAGATTTTAAAAAGTGGAGGCAAGGAAAGTAATGTACAAACCCAAAATGATTTCTAAGCATGGGGTCCAGCCAGTGTGCAAAATGGAAGCAACAGCGAGACTTCTGGTTTGGCTGCACTTTTAAAGTGCTAGAAGTGGGGAAATGAGGAATAAAACTGGAAAGGTAAATTGGGGTTAAGTAGAAGAAAAGTCTGAATGCTTATATTTGGTCCTAGAGATAATGCTGAGTAGGGTTGCGACATGACGAGACCTGAACTTTAGGAAAATCACTTGGCAATCTTATGAGGTAGATTTGGGTAGGGAGAGGTGTGAAGTAGGGAGACAATTAGGAGGATAGCAAAATACTCCACGCAAGAGGTGATGAGGGCTTAAACTAAGTTGGCAGCTGTATGGGTATAGAGAAGGGGATAGATGGAGAGAGGTTTTGGAGGGAGAAAAACAGTGAAATTTTGCAATGGATTGAATGTATTTTCTGAGAAATACAGAGAGAGAAAGAGAGAGAGACAGAGACATTGTGAACCTGCATGACTGGAAGTATGGTGGAGTACTTACAGTAATAGGGAATTAAGGAGAGATATAGATTTTAGGGGAAAGAGAATTAATTCATTATAGACGTGTTGTGTTTGAGGTACTTCTGGGACATCCTATTTGAAATATCCAACAGGCAGTAGGTAATGAGGTAATGGAACTCAAGAGAGGGACCAGGGATGGATATACATATTTAGGAGCTATCAGCATAGAAATTATAATCAAATCCATGGAAGCAGAAAAGGTCATCAAGTGAAAGTGTTGCAATCCAACATCATAAGGCCTTGGTCTTCTTTTAGAGGGGTAAAGCACAGATGCAACCCCACATGGAGGTAGATTAATCCTGCTCAAAAGTTATGGGGCAGGGGAATTTGGGGGGAATTATAGAAGTCAGTTATGTTCCATGTAATGTCACCATAAAGATATTAGAGGAAGACAGAGGTAAAGCTGAGCCAATGTTATCTCCCCTCTTTGGAAAAGCATTACTTTCTCTATACGTTGGCAAAAGTCTATACGTCTACTGAGGTTTCCCTAACATGACTCCAAGATGATAAATCAAATCAGATTTGATCTTTGTCTGGAAACTGTCACTTAAAGTCTACTGTACTCCCCCAATTCCATATGCCCTCTCTCAAGGATAGAAACTTTCAGATTTGGAGTGTGTGTGTGTGTATGTATGTATGTATTTCAAGAATTGGTTTTACTGAAGAAAAAAAGGTAAAATGAAGGTTGAGGATAAGATAGGAGGATAGGCAATTTGGGTCTATGAGAAATTAGTTTTCTCTTTCTATAATCTTCCACTTTGGTCACACCATAACAAAAATGTGCTTTCTGTCAGGGCAAAAGTTACTCAGAACAAGCCTTTTTGCCCTGTTCTGCTGTCCTATCCACTGTATTAAAGGCAAACTGAGATGATTAAATAGGAAGACCCCACCCACCAATTCAAAACCAGATATGTACTACCATCACCAAAGTCCTTCAGATGCTCAACTAATTTATATCAAGACATGTCATATATGCATGTGGTCCACAATACTCACAGTGGTTCCAAACCTTCCTAATGCCACGACCCTTTAATACAGTTCCTCATGGTGTGGTGACCCCCCAACCATAAAATTATTTGCATTGCTACTTCATAACTGTAATTTTGCTACTGTTATGAATCATAATGTAAATATCTGATATGCAGGATGTATTTTCACTGTTACAAATTGAACATAACCCACAGGTTGAGAACCACTGCAAGCACAGCCTGAACCATATTACAATATAACTGGGAAATTTTAAACAAAATAAATATACAATAAAACAAAAATAACATTACATTTTAAAATAGCCAATATGCATCACACACGGATTTTTATGTATCATTTAGTGGCCCCCGTTCCTATTTTAGTTTGGTAGCACTGGGTATACCACAAAAGCCAGTATATTAAGTCTAATATCTACATAATGTTTGTCCCATTGGCCTGCATAACTAAAATCCAGAGATCAAATTTTGTCTAATCCAGAGACACATGGAGACATGCACCTATTCTTGAAACATCCCAAAGAGAGGGTTCAAATCTGATAAGAACAACTCATTAAGCAGCTATGGTAAGATTGGATGTGGAAGAGATAAGCAATAAATGAGAATTTATGTGCCTTGAGCAAATTCAGTTGAAAATAGGTGATTTAGGTAAACAACATACAGAAGCAAATGAACACAGTAGCCTAGTGTTTGATAAACCCATAGATCCCATTTATTGGAGCAAGACAAGACCTCCTTATTTGACAAAAACTGCTGGGAAAACTGGAGAGCAGTCTGGCAGAAGCTAGTAATGGACCAATATTCTCACACCATATACTAAGATAAGCTCTAAGTGAATACATGATTTAGACAAAATCATGGAACAAGTTACCTGTCAGATCTATAGACAAGGAAAAAGTTCATGACCAAACAAGATATAGAGAGATTCACAGGAGGTAAAATGGATAATCTTGATTATGTAAAATTTAAAAGTTTTTGTTAGAAGAAAAACAGGAAACTTGAGGGAAATTTTGTATCAAGTTTCTCTGATAAAGTTCTTCTCAAATATATGGAGAAATGAGTCAAATTTATAAAAATAGGAGTCATTCCTCAAATGATAAATGGTTAGAGGATATTAACAGGCAGTTTTCTGAGAAAGAAACCAAAATTATCAGTAATCATGTGAAAAAATTCCAAATCACTAATAATTACAGAAATGCAAATTAAAACAACTCTGAAGTACTATCTCAGATTAGCTAAATGATAGGAAAGGAAAATAACAAATACCAGAGGGGATGTTGGAAAATAGGTAACACAAATGCACTACTCATAGAGTTGTGCGCTGGTCTAGCCATTGTGGAGAACAATTAGGCACTATGCCCAAATGGCTATAAAACTGTGCAAACTTTTTGACCCAGCAATACCACTATTAAGTCTATACTTTAAGGAGATCAAAGGAAAATGAAAAGGACCCATATGTACAAAAGTATTTATAGACGCTCTTGTGATGGCAAAGAATTATAAACCAAGGAAATGCCCATCAATTAAGGAATGTCTGAATAAGTTATGGTTTATGAATGTGACTGAATACTGTTGCTATAAGAAATGATGAAGGGAATGGTTTCAGTAAAACAATAATAACAAATTAGTTGTTTATTAAGCATAGATTGTTTCAAAAACGTGATATACTTGTTGAGAGGTCAAAACAAATTTTTGTATTTGTTATATTGAAAGGATCTTTTTTCAAAAAACTGTGAAAATTTGTATGAACTGATGCAAAGAGAAGTAAGAAGAACTAGGAGAAAAATGTACACAGTAATAGCAATATTACCTTTTAGTAACTCTGATCAGTACAATGATGCATCACAACTTCAAAAGACTTATGATGCAAAATGCTATCCCTCTTCAGATAGACAACTGATGGACTCAGAATAGAGTTGAAGCATATTTATTTATATATCTTTCTTTTTCTTGCTTATTTTCAAAACATTGCTAAGATGGAAATAAGTTTTGCATGACCATATTATGAGTACCCTATTCCTTGCTTTCTCAATGAGTACAGGAGGAAAAGAAGAAGGTAGAGAATTTGGAACTGAAAATCAAAACAATTTTTTTTGAAGAAGTGGGGAGCATAGAAAATAGTTCCATTGTATCTCTCAAAGAGAGTGGGGTATATCTTATCCATAAGACAGTCTAACCCTTGTGTAGATGGAGGTGGTTGAGCATAAGAAATGGTCACTTACAAGGATGGCCCCCACAAGGAATGAGGGCAGTAGCCCAGGAGTGGCAGCATGGACTAACAGTAGGGACAGAAGATGAGAGTTAAAGACAAAGGTTAGCACAAGGAGGTTGCATGTCCTCTGGGAATGAAGTGGAGCACCTTAGATTTTCTGCACTATGGGGTATCATCCTAATTACAGTTCTGGGAGTAAAATATATTACATAAATGGAAAAGGGGAAGAGAAGAGATTAATATAGAGTCCTTTTGCAATCAGACCTTCCCATTACTAACACTAAGGATAAAACATTGAATATATGCCTTTTGGTGTACCTTATCCACTAAAGAGACGAAAAATAATAACAATTAAAAAATACTTTTCAAGCAGTCTCATATCAGACTACCACTTTTTTGCCCACAGCAGCAAAGAATCAGGAAGAAATGACATCACAGACCACAAAATAGGAAGAGGAATTACCAAAGGGAGAAGTTATGGATGGTTTTGTCCATCATTGGTAAAGGTACCAAGCAAAGTGACTTGTTTCAAGCAAACCAATTATAAAGTCTTCAGCAAATGGGCTTTTAAAGTAGTGGAAGCAAGGTGGTCACTGAGAAGCATGCTGTTAAAGGAGATTATGGCTACCAGGAAGATTTTTGCAGTCTATTTCTCTGTCCAAATGCATTAAGTATTCCACACAGTACATTTGCTGTAAATCACTTCCCATTCAGGCACACTGCTGAGGGTCTCTAAAGGTCGATTTTCCTTGGTTATGACAACAAAAACCAAAATTTGGTCAAACCTGAAAGATATTATCTTCCTCCAAGCTGATAAATGCATGATAGTAATGAGGTTGGTTAAGCAATACACCCACAGACTTCAGTATTTGCTCTGAAGATCCACCTGTTAGGTGAACATGATAAAAACAACTTAGTCCTGTCATCAAACACTTAGAAGATCAGAAATTTTTCTTCACACATGCACGCGCGCACGCACACACACACACAAACACAATATTTGTCTCTCAAAAAGTACATTACATTTTTGAAACAAGCTATGGTTAATAAACACCTAATTTATTATTGTTGCTTTATTGAAACCATTCCCTTCATTATTTCTTATAGCATAACAGTATTCCATCACATTCATAAAACCACGACTTATTCAGATATCAATTAACTGATGGGCATCCCCTCAGTTTATAATTAATTACCATCAGAAAAAGAGATTCTATAAATATTTTTGTACATATGGGTCCTTCTCATTTTCCTTTGATCTCCTTGAAGTATAGACCTAATAGCCATATTGCTGGGTCAAAGGGTGTGTGCGCACGCACACACACACACACACACACATTAAGTCACTGAAACCAAAAGACCTACAGACAAAAAAAAGTGCCATACTCGAAAAGGGCTTTGAGTTGGCTTCTACCATTGTGACCCAACTCAACAAGCAGAGAATTTTTTAATCTCTAAAAAGAAACAGGAAATTGAGAATTATTGAAGATAATGGTTGTTGGGGCAGGAGGGCAGGGGTGGGTGGTTGTTTTAGTTTGGTATTTGCTTCTTTTCTTTTACACATTTCTCTTTCTGTGGCTCCCAAATAACAACAAAAACAATCATAAACTTTTCAAGGTAAGAACTGAAGGAGTTGTTTAACTCCAGTCTAGGCACACAGACCAACTCATAATAGCATCTGATTGACTCAAACCTAAGAGCCAACATATCTTCATTTGTATGACATGCTCTTCTCTTTGTCAATTATTTATTTATATTACAGACACACACACACACACACACACACACACACACACTCATACCCATCTGAAACCAGTCATCACCAAACTGAAACCATCATAACCAAACCAGCTTCAAACTGGAACCACCCTTCAAATTATACAGTATTTACAAATTGATCTTGTGCCATCATTTATATCTATTTTTAGAAATTGGTTCGCTTCATCTCAAAGGAAAGAAAAGAGAGGAAGCAAGGAGACATTTTGAGGATAAGATATTTTCTTTTGAACATTTGGGGGCGGAGCCAAGATGGCGGCGTAGAAACAGCAAAGCACCACAGCTCCCACACAAATACGCTAAAAAACTCATAAAATGGGACGCTAAACAGATTTTCAAGCTCCAAAACTCTCCACCAGACAG
>JAQQSW010002298.1:0-14996 GCA_028646575.1 Pseudocheirus occidentalis
TATGTGTAAGTATACATATATATCCATTTATATTCCCTTCACCTATCCTCATACTAAGACAAGTTTCATAAGTTACTATTATCGTTTTTCCATATTGGCATGTAAATAATTCAAATTTGACAAGTTCCTTATGATTTCTCTCCCATGTTTACCTTCTCAGAGTTTTCTACTTTCTATTTCCTACTCCAATACCTCGAAACTTCTAATCAGTCATCAAATAAGAATAGATTCATAGAATTCTGGAGGTGAACAGAACTGACAATTACACCTAAGCCAAATTCAATATATTTAGCAAGTGGTCAGACAGTCTTCACTTTAAGATTTCACTGATTTGGAATTTACTACCTCCCAGGATAGTTCATTCCCTTTGGGGACAATTTTAAGCATTAAATATTTTTAAAATCCATTATATTGAGCCCTAATGTATAGCTCTGCAAATTTTATCCATAGCTCCAAACTTTCTCTTCTTATTCCAAGAAAATAAGTTGAATGTTCTTTCCTATGACAGTTTTTTAAAACATTTTAAAGTACTTTTTTCCCCAATTAGCGTTGTGTTTTTTTTCTACTCCAGGCCACACTATTCCAAACCTCATATTGCATAGTTTCAAGTCCTTACCATGATTGGACAGTAATGACAGAGAATTATAAAAATGAATTATAATGCCAGTAGACATAAATCAATCAACAAATAATTAAAAAGTGATAAATGCTGGAGATACAAAACCAAAACTGAAATAACCCATTTTCCAAGGTATTTATGTTATCTCAGTAGAGATATGTACATAAATAGACATATACAAATTTTGATGTGGCTAATTATAAATTCCTGTACTTGAAGTTTAAAAAATCAGTTATACAATTATCAAATACAGAAGACTTGATTTGACAGAGATTTTTATGATTTAAAAAATCTAGGGTTTTAATTGACTGGCTTGTGGCAACTACCTTATACTATGATAATAAAATAGATAAATAAAAATATACATATGAAGTAATGATCCTTCCATACTCTTCACTGATGCCATCAAATCTGAAGTACTCTGCTCATTTAAGGGAGACAAATTGTAAGACACTGACAAATTTTGGAGGAAGATCAGGATGATGAGAGGCCTGGAAATCACATTTTATGAGAAATACTTGAAAGAAATACACATAATTTACTTAAAGAAGACTAACAGAAAATATTATGAAGGTTTTTAAATATTTAAAAATCTTGGGGTAAAAGTAGATTTGTTCTGTATTGTTGCTTATGGTGGGATTTACATCCAATGGGTAGATAATTTCAGTAAATTCAATCTAAAAATTTTGTAACAAGGTGCATTAAATTATATTAGGTTATTAGATTAGATAAAATAAAATGTTATTAGAATACCTGCTATGTAGCAAGTTAAGTGCTAGAAATACACATAAAAGGAAAAAAGAAAGTCCTTCCCTCAAGGAACTTATGCTCACTCTGTTGGTGGAAGACAACATATTGAACGTATTGAAAAGGATGAGCACAGGGAGGTATGCCCTAGGAGGCAAGATAGAAAAGTAGTCCAGAGAATCAGAAGCTGAGTGGGGTTCCAAGTGAGCATATTTTGTATAGTATACCTCATCAAATGGAAGTCCTAGGGAGATGAAGCTTTCCAATAAATGGACTGGGTACAACATGAAGTAGGAGCTCTTTATGCCTGGAAACAGAGGATTATGATCATCCATCATGGGTATAAGAGAAGAGATTCCTAAATGAAGTCACAGCTTGGATTAAATAACCTCTATGTCTCTGACATATGTCCGTATCTGAGGTAACTTACAATATCCATGTTAGATTGTGAGTTCCTGAAGGGCAGGGACTGGTTTGACTTTCTTTGTATTGCTAGTGCTTATACATTACTAAGCATATAATAGATGCTTAATAAATGCTTATTAATTGACTTAGAACTCTAAAATTCAGTTATTCTGTGCAGACATAAACGTCAGTATTTTAGAAGATATATGTATGTATATACATATGTGTATATATACACATAAACATATGTTAAAACATATAATAGACTTTAAAGTCAAAAGAATTGACCTATTTTATTTTTACCGTCATGGACACTGAGAGTTACTTTTACTTATCTAGGCACTTCAGTCAAAGATATAGAGATTATGTGAACATATGTGTGTGTGTATATATATTATATACACATTATATGCATTCATATATACATATATATGAATGTATATATACAGAGAAACATGGAGATGAAATACATTTCTCTCATCTGTTGAGCAACCTAGCTAAGTTCAAAATTATTCATTATGCTTAGGTTGGGGACCAAGAGATGATTTTTTTTCAGAGAGCCTCAAAGCATATATGTCTAAGATGGGTTGTGAATCATCTACATATATGTGTGTGAACCCTATCACCAACCTTTGATATTCTAAGTTATTTGACTGTTGATCTGTCCTTTGAATTTAGGTGAAATTATAATCTATGACAAGACGTATTTCTTCAATGTTTAAAGCCCTATTCAGTCTTCCAAGTTTAGAAATCATATGGATATTTGTGAGAAATGAAAGAAGGAATTCTGTTTCCACATGATTAAAATTATTCCCAGCTTTGAGTGATAACAGAATGTAAGTCAGAGGTGACTGGTTCTAATCCAAGCCATGACCTAGCAGAACCAGGATTCTGATCAAGTAAAAGGTCAGAAGCATGTACACATGTTGAATGTGCTCTTTGAGGAAGAACATATCACATAAGTGAACATGAAGTGGGCAGTTCAGGAGGGTGCATATACTCAATGGAGAGCAAAGGAGGAAATTCAAATCAAGACTTTGTAACTGTCTTGAGAGGAACTTGTGGGTACTAAGTGACCCTTTTACACAAGGGGTTAAAGGCCAAATCATCCATCAGAAATGACATGAAATACATTTTTTTTCTAAATTTATTAATGGCCATGTAGAATTACTGGTAAGACGATTATTTCTAACATGTTTGACATATATTAATTTAAAAAGAACTTATTTCTCACCTTCTTAACACTTCATCATTATTTATTGTTTGTTTGCAGTTTCTCTGTTCATGATTATGGAAACCAGAACACCCTAAAATAGACTCTTCTCTTTACATTTTCCAGATGCAGGTGGAACTTGACCAGGAGTATCAAGACAAATTCAAAAGACTCCCCCTGGAAATTCTAGAGTTTGTACAGGAAGCCATGAAAGGAAAGATCAGTGAAGATGGCAATCACAGTTCAGTCTCTTCTTCCATCACTTCAGATAGCAGCAAAGTGAACCACAAATCTCCCCCAAATGAGGAAGAACTAGAAGAAGACAATGCAGAAAGAGTGTTTGATACACCCCTCTAACTGTGCCCCCATGATCCACAAACAGTAACCACATCTTCACAAAGTTTGGTCTTTCCCCCCCTCTCTTATTGCGAACATGGAGCAGCTGGAGGTATCAAGAGACTTTGCTTAATACAATGCCTGTCTCTTAAGGGAATCTTTTTGGTAAAGTGATATGCAGAGGCTTTCATTCTCCCTCCTCAGTTAATCATGCCAAAACATATTGCAAGTCTAATGAGAAAGATAATGTGTATACTATAAAGATATAGATATTTACTTTCTTCTTATTGTCAGAATTGTCCACATACATTATTGGGAATATTTAACCAAGAAAGCCATTTACTGGTTTCTGTTTGAACTGAGAGTGAAGTATTCTAAACCAATGCAGAGAGTGACAGAAATGTGCAATGATATTTAATGCCATGTTAACAGCCATATTTGAGCTCTTCATTCTAACTGCCTGTCAACAGCCATATCATCAATTTAATATTTGCTTTAAGTTGTTTTATCTTCTTTGCTTCGCAAGCACTGGTGGCTTGCTGTTTTGATATTATGTTTATCATAGAGGTAAAATTATATTTGCTGCTGAAAATTTCTTCACAAGGAACAGTGGTGATTTTTAAAAGTTTTTTTTTCTTTAAACAAAAAAGACTTAACTTGCTTATATCCAGATGCAGCCAGAACAATGGCCTAAAACAGTAAAAAAAAAACAAAAAACTTATCAGTATAGTTTGTTAGGGTCTATTGTAGGTATCAACCCAGATAGCTGCTTAGCTAAGTAGACTCTGGTATTTCCAGATATTTTGAGGCTGTTTCTATACATGAATATCGGTCTGACCATTTAGATTCACAGGTCACATACTCACTAACTCTAGTACTAAATGTACTCATCAGATGGTTGGCAAATAATTGGGCTGTGAACCAAAGAGAAAAGCCACCTTGAGTATGTAGACACAGCCATAGTGAACAGACTGTAGTGAGTCATATTGACTATAGACTAGTTCTGGCATTGTATGGTCCCTTATTTGGGGGTATAGAAATAAAGATTGAATATTTATGTAGAGAATACACACAGACCCATATATAAAAAATATATATATAAATATATCTTGTATCCATACAAACATATACACACAGAAAAATGTGTGTCTATACACATTCATATATATGTGGGTATATTTATTATTTGGCAGTGAACCCAACCTCATGTATAATAAATTAAATGAAATTCAGGTATAAATGGGTAGGGAAAGTAAGTTCCTGATATCTAGATTATGTAGATATTAAATTATATAAAATATTAAGAAAAAAATTTTTGGCACTGGTGGTGTAAAGCAAAGTTTTGTTAGAACATAAAATACGCATATTTTGCAGGCTCTAAATAATTGGTTTCATGAGGCAGTTTTTAAGGATCTATCTACTGTTTAAAGTGGATAGAACTGAACAGAAAAGAGGGTGACAATATTGGAAATATTTTATTTTCTGCCACTATCTTTTGCCCTAAATAAAATTCAGTTTTGCTAAGGTTTAAAACTGAAGCTGATCCATTCGATGCTTTACATATACATTTAATCCATTGAACCAAATGTTAATGTGGTTAAAGATTCAGAATCATCTGTACTTACATATTGTTAAACTATAAAAAGCAAAACAACCACATGGTAAAGACCTATCAAATTATTATATTGCAAAGTTTTATGTGGGTCAAGATGTTTTTAAATGAAAGTGTAACATTTAGAAATCAACATAAGTAGTTTTATTGTTGTTCCAGAAGTATGATTTCATTGGTATGAGGGAACTCCTGCTGGGAAAACTCCCTCCACTGATTAGCAGATTTTCAGTAATTTAAAGTATTAGAGGCATTGAGAGGCTAGGTGACTTGTCTAGGGTTAAACAGCTACTATGTATAAGAGACAGGGTGTGAACTCAGGTCTTTCTGCCTCAAACTCAAAGCTCTAGTCAGTATGCCACACTGCCATTCCATAAAAATAATACCTAGTTTACAACCTATGAGATATTTCCATTATGTTTTATTGAAATTAAAATAATTATCTTTGACAGGAGTAAAGCAAAGCAATTTAATACCCAGAAAACTTTTATGCTCTTTAACTTGGATTCCCTCAGGAGTTTAATATTTCTGTGCACCTTATATTATTTAAATTTAAGCAATAACTGCAAGTCAAAATTCAGTTTCAATCAAGATCAAGCTTAGGTCCGAGCCTTAGAAAAATCATTTTTTAAAAGCAACTTTAAAAAGACAGGGGGGGGAGTCACCTGATCTTTAGAGATGATTGTATTTTGAACTAAATTACTTTGATTATTAAATAAAACTTCCACTTAAGAAAAGGGAAATCCTTTATAAATATTTCTACTTTGGCACTTTGAAGATAAAGACAGTGATCATAAAGAACCTATAATGGTCTCCACTGAATGCTCCATTTTATAACAGAATTCCAGATTACCTGAAGGATAGATAAACTAATAAGGATATTCATAACTCCTCAACATTGTAATGAGTACAGTATATAGAACTGAATTTTAGTCTGGAAATAGACTAAGGCTGAGCAATTTTTTTATTTATACAAGACAATTCAGTTAGTTGGTTTTCCATATCTTAACCACTGTAGCTATTTTGCAATATGTTTGTATTTGACCATTTACTGTAATCACATTTTTTATATCTGTACAGTGATACTTTTTGCAGTTGTAGGGTAGTGTGTAACACTGTATATCTTGCATTGTTGAAACAGTGATACAAATATCATTTAATAATATTAATATTACTTGAAATAGACTAAGATGAAGAAAAAGGGGTCTTTATGATGTGCGGTCTTGTGCCTTTATGTATTTGCCTTGTTCTGTGTTGAATGTATGAAATTCTGTACTGTGGATGTTTCTCTAATAGACAGTAGAGCCTTGCATTTACCTAGATTGTGCTCTTCAGCTATCTTTACACTACTGAAAATAGTGTGGTTTTGGCAGCGTGAACAGAATTTTCAAAGTTCTAATGAAATGCCAGACATTTTTGGATTTAAAGTTTCATTATTGCCATATATTAATTAATACATGTGTATTAGTTAAGCAATCATTGGATGATTTCTAAGGGAACGTTGCTTGCGTTTCTTTGACTTTAATGTTGCTCTTGTACATTGTATTAATATTGTCTGTGATGGATTGGACTTTGTGATTTTTGCCTTTTAAGAAAAAAGATAGGCCAAACTATTTGAGCTATTAAAAATGTACATATTTTGGTTTATCAATCTCAAATTGTTTAAAATGCATAATTCACATTTTTGTAATAATTCTATGCAATTTTGTGGCATGACGTTTCTTCCACTTGTAATTTTATGTGCTTTCATCAACAGTTCCAAAGGAAAAAAAAATAAAAAAAATTTCTTAACACAAAATAACTGCTATTTTTCATGTTCTAGAAATCATGACCGATGCCCTTTACAGCAGCAAGAACAAAGCTGGCAGATTATGTATTTTCTATGAAAGCCCCCAATATCATAAACAGAAAAAGTAAAGTATCTTTGACAAATGAAATTGTCATCTAATCTTTCACTGAATATTTTCAAGGACTAGGATACTCACTACCTCCTGAGTTAGTCCATTCAACATTAGGTTGACTCTGACTGTTAGTTTTTTTTCCCCTTATGTTAAGCCTAAATCTTCTTTGCCTTCTTCCACCCATTGCTCCTAGATGTGACATCTCATACATATGTATAAATACTTTATAGATTCTGGATGTCAGATTTTTGTGAGTGAAATTTAATACAAATATTTTCCTAGTCTATACATTTTCTTCTCATTTTACCTATGTTTACTTTACTTGTGCAAATTTTTAAAATTTTATGTAATCTAGATATGTGATTTTTGTGACCTTTTCTTTGACTTATGTGATTTTATGACTGTTTCTTTGACCTATTTAAATGCATTATTGATCATTAAAAAAGGATATAGACAGAAGACAGCAATTGCAATAATGTCATATAGAAGTTTAGCCAATATAATTAACTTGTCATAATAAGGTGAGAAAACAAGCCTAAAAAGTATATTACTCAACAAAAATTTTCTCATTTGTGAAACATAGAAATATGGCAGCCAGGGGTAAAATGACCTTAAAGTATCAACTATAAAATCTTAGTGAGAAGGACAGCAGAAGATTATGAAGAGAACAGCTTCAAAATACAAATTGAGAGTGGAGGATAAAACCAGTTTAAAGAGAGACTAAGGATGGAACTAGGAAGACAGCAACCAGAAAAAAAGGTGAGAAAAATACAAAGAATTTTTAAGTAAAATTCTTTTCACCATCAAGGAAAGTAGAGCCATAATACTTTTAACTTATAAAGAATGTAGAAAAAGCACTAAAGGGAATAAAGAAAAGAAAAGCTGAATTTGATGAAACCCACGTAAAAGAAATCCAGAATGTATGCAACACAATTATGAGGTTGTTGAAGAGTTCATTCTAAAAGTATCTGAAGGAAAGAAAGATAACAAACATATAGAGAACCTTCTTAAGACACCTAAAAGAATCTAAACCCAAAGGACCAAGGGCTTATAAATGCTACTTATCTCTGTGTCTTCTTTTTTCATCTATAACAATTTTTATAAGAATATAAACATGTGTTGAAGGGATTTCTGAGACGGATATGAGTAGGAAAGAGGTAGACTTTTATAAGCAATATTCTCCATAGACTATATCTTTGTTCGATCGACTTAATTATATACAGAATACAATATCCCGATATGTTTATATGTTCTTGACTATACAACAGCATTTGATTTAATAGAGCTAGTTGGTGTCTTTAAGGTCATTTTTCAACAAGAAATCAAAAACTTGCAAGATTCCTTTATTCAAGATTCATTTTAGGTCTGATGCCTTGACTAGGTGAAAATATTGGTCAATCAATCAAACAAATAAAAAACCAATGAAGTGTGAAATGTATTTGAAAGTCATTGAATGAAATGCAATAATTCCAGATAGAAAGGAAGTCTGTTTCAATTGGATGGAAAATGGTTAGTCCTTCAGGGATTACCTATAAAGTATCAAGCAAGTTGAGAAATGATAAGAATACCAGAAATAAGAATGTGTACTTTTCTACTATGTTCCTGAGAAGGAATTTCTTGGGATTTGAAGGATTTCAACTTCAGGCCTCACCCACATATTTTTCCCTCCTCCCCTTTGAACCAGAGAAGGACATTAAGCTTTAAAGAGTATGGACCACAGGTGTGGGGAACCTGTGTAGCTTTCTGAGTCCTTGAGCACATGCACCCTTTGAGTACAAGGTTTACAGAAAAAATCCTTTAAATAAGAGGATTTGTTCTGTCAAGTTTAGATTCAATCCAAAGGTCACACTTGAGGACCTAGATGGCCACTTGGAGCCTTGAGGCTGCAGGTTCCCCACCCCTGGTTCTGGAGTATATTAAATTTCTCATCTTACAGAGACAGCAGCAGTTCCCATCTCAATGAGTGTCCTTGCAGTGCCCCCAGATCAGCTAGTGGTAGTTTCTGCATCATTAGGAACCAAAAATGAAGTGAATGTGTCTTTTTTTAAAATAAATAAATGTATTTTTCTTGTTTGCATCATTGATTTCCATGAGATTTTGAGTTACAAATTTTCTCCCCATCTTTCCCCTACCCAATACCTCAAAACAGCTATCCCACTGTATAACCCCTCCCCCAATCTTCTCTCTCCTATGTCCTCCCCCCCCAGCCCTCTGACTTCCCAGTAGGGCAGGAGGGATCTCCCTGACACAGTGCCTGTATATCTTAATTCCCAGTTGGATGTAGTTAATTATTATTATTATTATTATTATTATTATATATTCATATATATTTTAAACATTTTATTATAGAACTTTAAATTATAGATTCTTTCCCTTCCTCTCTCATCACCCACCCCCACTAGAAGTACAAGCAATTAAATACAGGCTGTATATGTATAATTACACAGAACATCTCCACAGTGGGCATATTGTGAGAGACTGATTATATGTCTCCCCTTCTTTTCCCTCCCACCTTGTTCTGTTCTCTATACTGTCCCTGTCCCTGCCCCTTTACAGAAGTGTGTATTTCCAGCAACCTTCCCCCCTACCTTGCCCTCTCCTCCATCATCCCACCTCTCACCCCCATCCCCCTACCCTCCTGTGTGGCATGATACCCGGTTTAGAGTTTGTCATTCCTTCTCTAAGCCAAAATCAATGAGAGTAAGGTTAACCCTTTCCCTTTTGCCTTCCTGTTCTTCCCCTCCATTGTAACAGTTATCCCTTTCCTCTTCTATATGAGATGATTAACCCCATTCTGTCTCTCCCTGTCTCCTCTCATTCTAATCCTCTTCCACCTCAGAATTTCACCTTTTAAAGTATCATCCCTTCCTATTCAATTGGTCCTGTGCCCTCTATGTACTTATATATATATACACACTTACTCAGATATGTGTTCATACGCATATATAAACCCTCCTATATAGACATATGTGTATGTATACATATATATACATTGGTATTCGCTTCACCTATCTTCATACTGAGAAAAGTTTCATAGGTTACAATTATCATTTTTCCATGTTGCCATGTAAATAGTTCAACTTTAATAAGTTCCTTATGATTTCTTTTCCATGTGTACCTTCTCATGCTTCTTATATTTGAGTGTCAAATTTTATTTTCAGTTCTGGTTTTTTTCAGCAAGAATGTATGACAGTCCTCCGCCTTACTGAATGACCATATTTTCCCCTGGAACATTATACTCAATTATGCTGGGTAGATGATTCTTGGTTTTAATCCTAGCTCCCTTGATCCCTGCAATATCATATTCCAGGCCCTTCAATCCCTTATTGTAGAAGCTACTAGATCCTGGGTTATCTTAATTGTGTTTCCACAGTATTCAAATTGTTTCTTCTTGGCAGCCTGTAATATTTTCTCCTTGATCTGGTAACTCTGGAACCTGGCTATAACATTCCTAGGAGTTTTCTTTTGGGTATCTTTTTCAAGACATTATTGGTGAATTCTTTCAAGTTCAATTTTGCCCTCAAGTCTAAAATATCAGGGCAATTTTCCTTCAGAATTTCTTGAAGGATGCTTTCTAAGTTCTTTTTTGATCATGGCTTTTAGGTAGTCCAATAATTTTTAAATTGTCTCACCTGGATCTGTTTTTCAGGTCAGTGGTTTTTTCAAGGAGATATTTCACATTGCCTTCTATTTTTTTTATTTGATTGGATCTGTTTAATAGTATCTTGTTTTCTTATAAAGTCATTTGCATCCATTTGCTCCACTCTAATTCTGAAGGAATTATTCTCTTCAGTGAGCTTTTAAGATTCTTTTTCCATCTGGAAAATTCAACTTTTTAAGGCATTCTTCTCCTCACTGGCTTTTTGGACCTCTTTTGCCAATTGAATTAATCTATTTTTAAAGTTTTATTTTCTTCAGTCAGGATGTTGACTCTCTTTTCATGATTTTTTGGCATCATTCTCATTTCTCTTCCCAATTTTTCCTCCACTTCTATTATTTGGTTTTCAAAAATCCTTCTTAAGTTGCTCTATGGCTTGTAGGCAGTCTTCATGTTTCTTGGAAGCTTTTGGTGTGGGGGTTCTGACTGTGTTGTTTTCCTCCCATTCCATGCTTTGATCCTTTTGTCCTTTGATCCTTTTTTCCTTCCAAAGAAGGAATCTAAAGTTGGATTGCTGTTCTTACTTTGCTTCCTTTGCCTGCTCATGTTGCCTGTCAATTACTTGATTTTTTTAGCCCTGTGGCAATCTGCTTCCAGAAGGGAAAGCTCTGTCCCAAATCACTGGGGTTTTTGCAGCTTCCAGAGGCATTGGGAAGATGCTGGGTTTTTTTGCCACCCCCACCAGCTTTTGCTCACTGAAAACACACCCAAGGACCACCACCAGAGACCAGAATCCGGATCCAGACCACTCAATGCAAAAGCACTTTGCCTCTGAACGATTGCTTGGACCCCCTGCAGTCTGTAGGCCTGGAGCTCTGAAGCAGCCACATAGAGGCAGCTGCAGGGCCAGAGCTTCTGCTGCTTCCTTGCCCTGGAAGCAATTTGGCTGGCTGCTTTTCTCCCCCAAATTTAGCTGAGTTCCACTGACCTTTCACTTAGTCCTTGTTTCTTATGGTTTGATAAGTCTGGAAACTGCCACAGCTGCTGCTTATCCACTCTCCTGAAGGCTCCAGCTGCGGCTCATCCTGGCCACTCCAGAGCCAAGCTGCAGTTTCAGGCTGGGCTATTTTTGGCTTGCAGCATGCTGAGATGATCCCTTCTTGTAGAGCTGCCTTCCACAGGAGATTTGTTTTTCTGTATTTTTATGAGTTTTGGAGCTCTAAAATTTGTTTAGAGTCATATTTTATGTATATTTGAGGTGGCTATGTGGGAGCTGTAGAACCTTATTGCTTCTACGCTGCCATCTTGGCTCATTGGTGTGGGATTTGGCCTATATAAAGTGAATTTGTAGCTCTACAAAGAACCCAGCAAACAAACTACACTGTGCCTAATGAGAATTTCTTTAGCATCCATTGGCAGAAATGGACTTCTAATAGCCATGAGCTGTGAGTTTCCTCTTTATCCTGGGTTCTGTATGTATTTGTGGTAGAGTATGTTACCGATATTTCAGGTGATATTCCCTGCAAACAATTCTTATTATATAACATTAGTAAATACTCCTTTCTAAAAGCTACTAAAAACTGACTGTCTAAATTATTTTTTATTGATAATCTGGGGGAAAAAATACACAGGTGGGAGTTTGAGCCAATTACATTAAAGAATCATTTCTGATGGGGCTTCTAGTTGGAGCAGTGTATAGAGCACCGGCCCTGGAGTCAGGAGGACCTGAGTTCATATTTGGCCTCAGACACTTGACACACTTACTAGCCGTGTTACTTTGGGCAAGTCACTTAATCCCAATTCCCTCCAGAAAAAAAAACAACAAAAAAAAATAAAAGAATCAACTCTGACCCTCCAGGGGTACTCCTAGAACACTGGTGGAGAGATGCAACCATCCAAGCTCTGGAAACTTCCTGACTTAGCTGTGAATGTAAGAGTTGGGATAATAGATACTTCAGAATTCACATGGCCTTCATTTGTGAGACCTAGCAAAGAGACAATTATGTTTGATGTTTCCCTGAATATTAACCCAATTGGCATAAAACAGGAAGATGTATAGTCATAAAAGACACTTGCTACTTTATTGGGAGAAATCTAATGCAACATTCAAATTGAAGAGATGTACCCTATAGATGGTAAAGTTCTCCAGACACTCCTATTTGTGAATGACAGTGTACTGGTTACATAAAGTCATGGAACATTTCAGGAGCTATGGGAGAAAATGCACAAATACTCAAAAGAACTAAGAAGATGAATAAAGCAGATTTCAATGAGTTCAGAATAAGGATAGGTAGCATGGCAAGGCTTAAAATAATATAAGATATATAAGCCCAGGAGGGCTGAGACATACTCAAAAATGAAATTCTGAAGACACCAATGAGACTGTGGTGAGTAGTAAAAATGGGAGTTGTCTTCAGAGATAGATAAGCTACACAGGGAACTGATCACAAAACTTAACTTTTTAAAAGAAATGTACAGAGGACAGAAGCATGGGCAAGTAACTAATAATGAAGACAAGAGCCATATTCCTTTGTAAGTTGCAAGGATGTGTGGCTAAAATTTATTCTTGTCTGCACCTGAAGGAATATGAACAAGGAGAAAGGCTATGGAAGAAGCTTAATATCAATTGTCTTTATATTACATTGTTTGGTCTAGTCTCATTTTTACTTTGTCTATAAACAATGAACTATGTATCTATGTAATATTTTTGTATGTCTGAATCTATGAATGTATTGGGAAAAGGTCTGAGAGAAAAAAATTCATATATATATGTGTGTTTTATTATATTATTAATATAATATAATATATAATATTCTATCATTATATATATATATATATATATATATTTCACTGTGGGTGCTTAGCCAGATATAGAGAACAGATTTCACATATTATGTTCTGAAAAATATTTAGTCCATCAAAAACATTTAGTAAGCTCCTACTATGTGCTAGACACTATGTTAATTACTTGGCATACAAAGAAAAGTGAAAAAACAAAACAGTCCCTGCTCTCAAGGAGTTCACATTCTAGCTAATTGTTAATGGATTGTTTATCCATTTCACTACCTAGACTGAGTAAACTGTTGCACAGGCATGAAGCCAGCTGGGACCAAGATGAGGAACCAGCATATTGGGTCCGTGAGGCAAGGGTCAAGTGTTTCCAGGCTTTGACAACCACCCTACCACTAACCCAGATACCTCACTCCACTAATCTAAATTACTTGGTTGTGTAATTAAAAAGTGACTCTTTTCTTTCTCTTTGTGTATGACCAAAACAACCTTCACAAATCACAACAAAATGTCACGCAAATGTAAGTAATGGAAAGTTATTTGAGAAATCTCAAAATCTCTGAAATCATCTAGTAAAACCTTACTTGAATAAGAATGACATCTATAATATATTCAAAAAGTATTCATCTTGGTTTGTTTGAATTTCTCTAGTGAAAGAGAACCACTCTTTAATTTCTTATATTTAAGGATCAATTTTAGTTAGTTTCATCTCCTCAATATATTTTGAATTCATTCGTCTCTTTACTCCCATCACAACTTCTCTAGTTCAGGTACTTATTACTAGGTGCTATTTTAAAAGTAGCTATGTGGCACAATGGGTAGAGTGTTGGGCCTGGGATCAGGAAAACTCATCTTCTGTTCAAATCCAGCCTCAAACATTTACTAGCTGTGTGACTCTGGGCAGCTCACCTAAACCTGTTTGTCTCCATTTCCTCATCTGTAAAATTAAATTGGAGCAGGAAACAACTCCATTATCTTTACCAAGAAAACCTCAAATAGTGTCAAAAAGAGTAGGACATGACTGAACAACAATTTTAAAAAAACCCTCATTAGTTTCCTTGAAAATAATCTTAGCTTTCTCTAATACACCTTCCATTAAATTGTCAGAACTGATCATGTCATGTCACTCCACTGTTCAAGGACTTTCAATGGCTCCCAAAAACTTCAGGATAAAATATGAAATCCTATATGTGGTATTTAAATCCCTCCACATACCCAGAATGCTTTTCTCTGCTGAAACCTTGATATTCAATTGACAAGAGTAATTTAAACTTTACCTACAGCTTTAAAATCTTAAGTTCCCTGCCAAGTACTTAATAATATTGAGTAAAACTTTCTAAAAACTTCAACCAGCAGTATTTATTCATATATAACATTACTGAATTGGGTAGTAATTGTTATGTTTGACAACCTCTGGGATTCTCTCCGTAATGTCCCAGAAAATTCTCCATTACAGTAGCCCCCTCTATTGTTGATGTCAGGTCTAGAAATGACTTTATATCTAGTCCTGAATCCCCAGCCACCATTACTTGTCTTTTTCTGATTGCCAATTGATGACCTTTATCCTGATGCAATTTATGTAGCCAACAGGAACAATCTCCTTCCCCCATGAAATTCTAGCTTCCCTATACACCAGGAGGGGATTCTCATGTGTATTACTAAACCCCAAGTATCTTTCTTCCCATTCTCTTCTGTATCACATTCTTCCACCCTCATAACTTTGAAAATGAGTTTAGATGCACCTCTGATTTTTCAAATTCATTTTCTCTTCCCCACCC
>JAQQSW010002299.1:0-14996 GCA_028646575.1 Pseudocheirus occidentalis
GAGAAGGTAAACATGGGAAAGAAATCATAAGGAACTTGTCAAATTTGAATTATTTACATGCCAATATGGAAAAATAATAATAGTAACTTATGAAACTTTTCTTAGCATAAAGATAGGTGAAGGGAATACAAATGTATATATATATGTATACTTACACATATGTCTATATAGGAGGTTATATATGCGTACGAATACATATTTGAGCATGAATGTATATGTGTATATAGAGGGTATAGGATGAATTGAACACAAAGGAATGATACTTTAAAAGGCGAAATTCTGAGGTGGGAGAGGACTAGAATGAGAGGAGACAGGGAGAGACAACATGGGATTAATCATCCCATAGAGATGAGGCAAGGGATAACTATTACAATTTTACTTTCGATTACTCTCATTGAATTTGGCTTAGGGAAGAAATGGCATAAACTCTAAACTGGGCATCATGCCACAGGAGAGTAGGGGGCATGGGGATGAGAGGGAGGATGACAAAGGGGATGGCGGGGTCTGGGGGAGGGATGCTGGAAGCACACATTTCAGTAAATAGACAGGGACAGGGTAGAGAACAGAACAAGCTGGGGGGAAGGATAGGAAGGAGAGACGGATGATCACTCTCACAATATGTCCACTATGAAGATGTCCTGTATAATTACACATCCACAGTCTGTATTGAATTGATTGTCCTCCCAGTGGGGGTGGGGGACAAGGGAGGAATCGAAAAAATCTAGAATTTAAAGTTCTGCAATACCTGCAACTAGGAATTAAGATATACAGGGGCTGGGATAGGGAGACCCTCCCTGCCCTACCAGAAAGTAAGAGAGCAGAGCAGGGGAGGGGCTTTACAGTGGGATTTCTGTTTTAGGGTTGGGGCAGGGAAAGATGGGGAGAAAATGTGTAATTCAAAAATGTCATGAAAATGAATGATGTAAACAAGAAAACAAATAAAAAAAGAAATATAGACCAAACACACACACACACACACACACACACACACACACAAATAAAATAAAATAAAATTCAGAGCTTCTAGGTAAAGGAAAAATTATACATGTAGCCAAAAGGAAGACAATGAAGCACCAAGGAATTATAATAAGGATCATACAAGATGCAGGAGCTGTTTTGAAGAAGAGAGCTTGAAACATAATGGTCCAAAAAGAAAGAGATGAAACTATATAACCAATAATAACTGATATGGCAAAGACTGAATACATTGTTCCTGGGGGAAATAGACCTTTAATGAAAAATAAAGAAAAGTTGAACACCATTACACAAATTCATACAATGGATACTTTAAAATAGAAATATATTATATTCAAAATGGAAAGAAAAAGAGAAAGGGGCACTGGAAGAATGGAGAGTCGCTTAAACAGGAGGGCAGAATAATTAAGGAAATAGTAATGGGAAAAATAAATAAATGTTAGTGGGAAGAACATGAAGGAGGAACATGAATTAAAACAGAAAGGAAGCATAAAAGCCTGGGATGTGAGGAAGGGGAAGAATAAGAGAAGAATTGAAACAGAGAGGAAAAAAGGTTGTTTCATTTTTAAGATTGCAAGCACCTACCTATTTAGTGTCATACCAATCAATTTACCAAAAAATTATTTTATAGAGCTAGAAAAAATAGTAACAAAATTTATCTGGAAAAACAAAAGGTTCAGAATATCAAGTCAATTAATGAAAAGAAATGCTAAGAAAGGTAGCCTATCTATACCAGATTTTAAACTGTATTATATAGGAGCAGTCATCAACTCTTCTTTACAACTTGACTAATATTTAGTGTGAAGGTACACAAGACACAGTAAAGTAGTCAATGACTATAATAATCTACTGTTTGATAAATCCAAAGACTCCAGCTTCTGGGATAAGAATTCACTGTTTGACGAAAACTGCTGAGAAAACTGGAAAACAGAAAGTGGGCATAGACCAATATGTTACACTATATACCAAAATAAAGTATAAATGAATTCACTATTTAGATATAAAGACTGATACTGTAAGGAATTATGGAAAACAAGGAATAGTTTAGCTGTTAGATTTATGGAGTAGGGAAGAATTTATGTCTAAACCAGAGATAAAGAGCACTACAAAATTCCAAATGGATAACTTTGATTACATTTAACTGAAAAGTTTTTGTACAAATAAAGCCAACGTAACCAAAATTAGGAGGAAAGTGAACAATTGTGAAAGAATATTTTACAACCAATGTCACTGACAAAGGACTCATTTCTACAATATACCGAGAACTGAGTCAAATTTATAAGGACACAAGTCATTTTCCTATTGATAAATGGTCAAAGGATATGAACAGGTAGTTTTCAGAGGAAGAAATTAAAGATATCTGTAGCATATGAAAAAAATGCTCTAAATCACTATTGGTTAGAGGAATACAAATTAAAAAAACTCTGAGGCACCACTTCTCACCAGTCAAATTGGCAAATATGACAAGACAGGAAAATGATAAATGCTGGAGAGGATGTGGAAAAATTGGAACACTAATGCATTGTTGGTGGAGTTGTGCACTGATCCAACCATTCTGGAAAGCAATTTGTAACTATGCCCAAAGGCAAAGTTATCCATTTGGCATCCATGCAAAAAAATGTGCATACCTTTTGACAAAGCAATATCATTTCTAGGGTTATATCTCAAAGAGATCACACAAGTGGGAGGAGGATCCATATGTACAAAAATATTTATAGCAGTTCTTTTTGTGGTGGCAAGGAATTGGAAATCAAGGGGAATGGCTAAACAAAGTGTGGTATGTGAATGTAATGGAATACTATTGTGCTTTAAAAAATGAGGCAAAGATGAACTTCCTAATAACCTGGAGAGACTTATATAAACTGATGCTGAGTGAGGAGAACTGAACCAGGAGAACTTTGTACACAATTATAGACTCATCATATCTATGACAACTAACTTTGATGGACTGAGCTCCTTTCAGCAAGGCAAGGTTATAGTAAGACAACTCTAAGAGACTCATGATGGAAAGGGATATCCACATCCAGAGAAAACTACAGAATCTGAATGTGCATTGAAGCAAACTACTTGCTTTCCCTCTTTTGTGTTTTGTTTTGTTTCTTCTTTCTCATTGTTCACTCCATTGGTTGTAACTCTTCTTTACAACTTGACTAATATTTAGTGTGAAGGTATTTGTAGAATCTATATCAATCCGATTGCATGGCATTATAGTGGAGGAGGGGGAATGAGAGGGAAGAGGAGAAAATTTGGAACTCAGGGGATTGTGGAATTGAATGTTATAAACTAAAAGTAAGTAAATCAATAAAAAAATAAAAAAAGATCACAAGCATCAGAGAAAGTTTCCTACTTCTTCCTTATTTGTGAAAGAAAGAATTGTGAGAAAAGAGAGGAAGGAACACATAAGGACATAAAACACCATAAAACACAAAAGGATAAAGATGTTTTAGAAAGCAGAATCTGACAATATTTTGTTCACAAAATAATGGTCTTGAAATACAAAGATTCATAAAGTTAAGATGAAGAATTGGAGCAAAATCTGTTATTTTTAAGATATTAAAGACAAACAACCAACCAAGGGTAACAATCATGATTTCAGATAAGATGGCAATATACACAGACAAGATAATAAAAAGAAAAACAGAACATTTATATTATGCTTAAAGGCACAATAGATGATGAATAAATATCAGCACTTCATATGTATATGTATATATGTGTGTGTGTGTGTATGTATGTATGTATATACACACACACACATACACACACACACACACCCCTAACAGCATAATATCTAAATGTTTATATTTAAAAATTTAAACAGAAATACATAGTAAAACTACAATAGTAGTAGAATTTAATGTCAGGCACTCCATTCAGACCTAGACAAATCTTAACTAAATAAACAAGAAAGCTGTTTAGGACCTATATAGAACTTTAGAAAAATTAAGTGTGATAGATTATTGGTAACAACTGAATGGGAAAAGAAAATAATCTGTATAATTCTCAGCTGTATGTGATACATTTTACAAAAATTGAATATTTGGAGGCAATTTGTTATTCAGTCATTTTCAGTCTTGTCTGTCACATTGTTTTCTTGGCAAAGATACTATAGGAGTTTGCCATTTCCTTTTCCAGTCATTTTGTAGATGAGAAAATTGGGGCAAGTAGGATTAAGTAACTTGCCCAGGGTCACATAGTGATTTGAACTCAGGAAGATGAGTTTTCCCTACTCCAGGCCCAGCAGTTTATTCACTGTGCCACCTAGCTGCCCATACAGGTAACTACCACCCTACAAACTAGGACACAAATAGTTTTAGGAATACAATAATGTTAAACAAAATATTTGTTGATTACAATTTTGTTTGTTCAATCATTCAGTCTTCTCTGACTCTTTGTGAACCCATGGACCATAGTACACCAGGTACTTTTATCCTCCACTGTCCCTTGAAGTCTGTCCAAACTCATATTTGTTGCTTCTATGACACTATCTAAACATCTCATCTTCTGCTCTCCTCTTCTTCCTTTGCCTTAAATATTTCTCAACATCAGGGTCTTTTCCAGTCTTCTCATTATGTGGTCAAAGTATTTAAGCTTCAGCTTCAGCATTTGACTTTCCAATGAATAGCCTGCATTAATTTCTTCAAGTGTAACTGATTTGATCTCTTTGCTTTCCAAAGGACTCTCAAAACTCTTCTCCAGTATAACAACTCAAAAGCATTGATTCTGTGGTGCTCAGCTTTCTTTACAATCTAAGTCTTAATTTCATGACTGCAGTCACCATCTGCAGTGATCTTTGAATCCAAGAATATGCAATTTTACACTACTCTCATTTCTTCTTCCTCTAATTTCCAGAAAGTTATTGGATCAGTTGCCAAGATCTTAATGCAGTCACAATAGAACAAAAAATATATTTAATAAAGGACCCCTAGAGAAAATTTTAAAATCATGGAAAACAAAATTCAAAAGAACTGGTAAAACAAAAAAAATTGTAAAAACTGTGAAGGGGGGCAGTGTGGAGCCAAGGTGGCAGCAAAAAAAGGCAGGCACTTGCTTGGACTCTCTCCCAAATCCTTCCAAAACAGCTTTCTTTAGTCAATGGTACTCATCCCATAGATTTCCTTGATGTTCTCAGAATATTACAAGGACCAGAGGAAGACCAAATATGCCTCAAAACAAGTTGTGGAGCAACAGAACCCACAGAAGGATGGGGTGAAAAATTCTGACCCAAGACAAATTAGAAGGTTGACAGGAAAGGCCTGTTGCACTGGGGTGAAGAGTGGAGCTCAATCCAGTATAGGCTATGGCCCAGCAAATTAAAAATAGGCTTTAGGGGTGACTGAATCAACAGTGGCAGTGGCTCCTTCCAAAGTTCCCAACACAGAGATGGTGATCTATTTCAGACAACTAGTCAGAAGAAGATCACAGGAGTCCCTTTGCTGTCACTGGGGTCAGGACTCCATTGCATTGCTCACACTTGGATCTGGGTCCAGTTCTGGGTCTTTTTCCTGGGGCAATGAGGAGAACTCACACACTAAAGCTTGTGTCCACAAGGGAGGTAGGAGTCTTATCACAGTTCCTGGACTTGTGGTTCTTCGCAGACCAGAGCACAGGTCAGGACTCTAGTAAACAATTGTCTTCCTAGATTATATCACCTTAGAAGAACTAAAAACTTGCAGGTCCCCAGAATTATCTCTGAAAACAGTTTCATAAAAACCCTGAAGCTTTGCACAGTGTCTTCTCTACTCTGGAAGCAAAGCCCCACTTTGTCATAGAATAAAAGTCAATATTAGGGCAGGGAAAAAAATTAGCAGACAGCAGAAAAAGATCCTGACTATAGAAAGTTATTATGGTAACAGGAAATATCAAAACACAAACTCAAAAGAAGACAACAAAGTCAAAACTGCTACATCCAAAACCTTAAAGAAAAATATGAATTAGTCTCAAGCCATCAAAAAAAGGATTTTAAAAATCAAGTAAGAGGGGGCAGTTAGGTGGCACAGTGAATAGAGCACTGGTCCTGGAATCAGGAGGACCTGAGTTCAAATTTGGCCTCAGACACTTAACACTTACTAGCTGTGTGACCTTGGGCAAGTCACTTAACTCCAATTGCCCTGCCTTCCCCCCTCCAAAAATAAAAGCAAAATAAAAAATTAAGTAAGAGCAGTAGAGGAAAAATTGGAAACACAAATGAGAATGATGCAAGAAAAACATGGAAAAAGTGAACAGTTTGATAAATGAAGCACAAAAAAATACCAAAGAAAATAATACCTTAAAAACACAATATCTCAAATTGTAAAAGAGGTACAAAAATTCAATGCAGAGAAGAACTTAAAAAGCAAAATTTTCCAAATGAAAAAGAGACAAAAGAATCACTGGAGAAAAGAACAAAAGGCAGAATTGGCCAAATGGAAATGGAGATACATAAGCTCCACTGAGGAATATAATAACTTAGAAATTAGAATTGGGCAAGTGGAAGCTAATGACTTTATGAGACATCAAGAAATAATCAAACAAAAGCAAAAGAATGAAAAATAGAAGAAAAATGTGAAATACCTCATTGGAAAAACAACTGACCTGGAAAATACATCCAGGAGAGATAATTTAAGAATTATTGGACTACCTGAAGCCAGAATGAAAAAAAATCCTATATGTCATCTTTCAAGAAATTATCAAAGAAAACTGCCCTGATACTCTAGAACCAGGGGATAAAATAGAAATGGAAAGAAGCCACTGATCACTTCCTGAAAGAGATCCCAAAATGAGCATTCCCAGGAATACTATAGCCTAATTCCAGAGCTCCCAGGTGAAGGAGAAAATATTGTAAGTAGTCAAAAAGAAACAGTTCAAATATAGCATAAAATATAGCAATTTCTACATTAAAGGATCTGAGGGTTTGGAATATGATATTACAGGAGGTGAAAGAGCTATGATTACAACCAAGAAACACCTACACAGCAAAACTGAGTATAATCCTTTAAGGGAAGAAGAATCATTCAGCGGGGTGGAGGACTTTCAAGCATTCCTGAAAAGACTAGAGTAGAATAGAAAATTTAACTCTCAAATAAAGCATAAAAAGGTAAACAGGAAAGACAAATCATGAGGGAATTCAATAAGGTTAAACTGTTTGCATCCCAGTATAGGAAAATTATACTTTTAACTCTTTAAAATCTTTCTTATTATTAGGGCAGCTAAAAGGATTGTATATTGACAGAGGGAATGGATGTGAGGATATAATAGAACGATTATAAAAAAGATTAAATTAAAGGGTGAGAGAGGAATAAACTGGGGGAATGGGAAAAGGAGAGGTAGAGTGTAGGTAAATTATATGATATAAAGGAGCCAGAAAGAGCTTTTATAGTGGAGGGGAAGATGGAGGAAATTTTTTTAGGGGTAGAACATGTGAACCTTACTTTCATTGGTATTGTCTCTAAGAGGAAATAACATACACACTCAGTTGGGTATACAAATCTATCTTACCCTACAGGAAAATAGAAAGTGAAGAGGATAAGAATTCTGATAGACGGGAGGGAGAATTGGGAGAAACTAAAAGTGAGAAGCAAAACACTTCTGAGGATACATAGAGTGAATGGAGAGAAAAAGTAAAATAAACAGGGGGAAACAATAGGATGGAGGGAAATACATAGTAACCGTAACTGTAGAAAAAGATTTTATAGCAAGTTTCTCTGCTAAAAACGTCATTTCTCAAATATATGGAGAACTGAGTCAAATTATAGAACTAAGAGTCATTCATTGGAGTCTGAATGCAGATCAAAGCATACTTTTTCTTTATTTTTTCTTATTTTAATCTGTTTTCTTTCACAACATGACTAACATGGAAATATGTTTTGCATGACAGTACATGTATAACCTACATCAATAGTCAAGAGATATGAACAGGCAGTTTTCAGATGAAGTAATTAAATCTGTCTCTAGCTCTAAATCACTATTGATTAGAAAAATGCAAAATTAAAACAACTCTGAGCTACTAACCCATACCTATTAGACTGGATAATATGACAAATGTTGGAGGGGCTATGGGGAAAATGAAACATTAATGCACTGTTGACAGAGCTGTGAACTGATGCAACCATTATGTAGAACAATTTTGAACTATGACCAAAAGTCTATAAAATCATGCATATCCATTGACTAAGCAATAAAACTACTAGACCTGTATCCCAAAGAGATGAAAAACAAAAAGGAAAAGGATGTATATGTACAAAATATTTATAGCAGTTCTCTATGTGGTGGCACAGAACTGGAAATTGAGGGGATGATTATCAATTAGGGAATAGTTGAACATGTTACTGTATATGATTGTGATAGAATGCTATTGTGTTATAAGAAATGATGAGTAGGAGGCTCCCAGAAGAACTTGGAAGGCCATACCTGAACTAAGGCAAATTGAAATGAGCAGAACCTCAAGGTCACTGTGTATAATAACAACAAATGAATGACTTAACTATTCTTAGCAATACAATGATCCAAGGCAATTCTGACAGACTTAAGGTGAAAAATGCTATCCATCTACAGAAAAAGAACTGGTAGAGTCTGAATGCAGGAGAACTGAGTCAAATTATAGAACTAAGAGTCATTCATTGGAGTCTGAATGCAGATCAAAGCATACTTTTTCTTTATTTTTTTTCTTATTTTAATCTGTTTTCTTTCACAACATGACTAACATGAAATATGTTTTACATGACAGCACATGTATAACTCACATCAAACTGCCTTCTCAATGAGAGAATTTGGAACTCAAAAAATAAAGAAAAACAAGTGTTAAGAATTATTTTGGGGGCAGCTAGATGGTACAGTGGATAGAACCCCATTCCTGAATTCAGGAGGAGTTAAAATCTGGCCCCAGATACTTACCAGTGATGTGACCTTGGGCAAGTCACTTAACCCTGGTTGCTTTAAAAAAAAATTAAAGAAGCCATAAATCACCATTCAGATCCCCAAAAGAAATCTTAATATATGAATAAAAAATATTTTTAAAAATAGCTTCCCGGGGGCTCCATGTCAGGGAGAGGGAAGGAGAATACAAAATTTTTTCCCCACAAGAGGTTTCTGAGCCATTGTATTCCTTCTTTTGGCTAGTTAGATATGTTTATTTGCCTTTTATTGCCAGAAAATAAGCCTATCCCAACAATGTCACCCCCTTGGTCCTCCAAGATTTCCCTGGGTACAAGTGTAGATATTGTACAATAATTATTGGGTGTTTACTGGCCATAAAGTAGAGGAGTTGATCAGTTTTACATTTCAGTAAACAATAGTCTACAGTGGGTCTGCCTTTTGACCCATGCCAGGTCAAGTACTACTATCAATATTGGGAGTAAGACAACTGCTTCGCCCAAGGCAATTGGATGGTAATGGTCTTTAGTAATAGAAAAACATCCAGGGCAAACATGTGCAGAGTAAATCTACTTAGTCTGAATTTGTCCTTTTTTAATGTGGGAGGGGGGGACAACAGGGATTTTTCATGATTTCAAAGATTTCAAACTTTCTAGACAGCTTTGAAGATAAACTGGGTTTTACAAAGATCACCTTGTAGACTGTGGAAGCTTAAATTATAAAAATGAAAAACTAAACAAAGCTGCAGGACCTAAAATAAAGTTTATTCTAATCGTCTCCATGATAAAGTTCTCTTAAGGACACAAAGCATACTCTTTGCTGAATGATTGACCACAGATGGTTTATTATCTAAGCTTCTGAGTTTAGGTGGCACCTCATTGTTAAAAAATTAATATCTCTAGAATGATCACTCAAAGTAGAATTAAAAACATGAAGGTCAATCCAGGCTCACTTTGCTCTGCACTGCGTATTTTTCCTTCCTTCCTTCCTTCCTTCCTTCCTTCCTTCCTTCCTTCCTTCCTTCCTTCCTTCCTTCCTTCCTTCCTTCCTAGCTTCTTCCTTTATATTTCTTTTCCTTTGTTCTTTCCAAATCCATCACTACTCCTATTACAACTTGCTTCCTTTCCAATATTAGGACAGTACAGGTAGAAACAGAGAAGAGATAAATTCACAAAATATCTTAAAGAATGAACATTGAGAAAAAGACAAAAGGACTGAATATTTTTGCAATCCATGTTGTCTTACAAGTATTTCTGGCAATGATTCCTTGATTTGTGCTTTTGTCCAGACCTGTGATTTCTTCAGGGTGGGGAGCTCCTGATTTGGAAACTCCAGCCACTGATTCAGATAAACAAGTCCTCTGTAGCTTAGAGCCTTAGAACGCTGTCTGAAACACTAAGAAGTTATGTAAGTGACTTGCTGAGGGTCACAAACTACTATATGTATTTGAGGCACATGGAGTAAAAAGCTCCTTACTCTACTACCAACTAACTGTGCCATGCTATCTTTCATGTTCTTAAATGCTGAATTTATTATTCATGAATTTAATTAAATTCAGCAAGCATTAATTAAATCCCTATGTGCCAGATATTGTTAGATTCTGAAGATAAAAAATACAGAAATAATGCAAACCCAGCCCTCGGGGAGCTCACATTCTATACAAATAAGTAAATGTAAAATAAATACAAAGTCACCTCAAATGAAGGTAGTGGAGTGGCACTGACCACCCTAGGTTCAGGAAAGACCATTTGTACAAAGGGACACTTGACTCTGAACGTTGGAAGAAGGTAGGGATTCCAAGAGAAGAAAGAGAGTGTTCCCCAAATGGAGAAGAACCTTTGTAAAAGCACTTGGGAAATGGAATGCCCTAAACAGGAAAAGAACAAGTAGGCCAAATTGATGGTTTTAATGTATTTTGATATGTTGGTGAGAACGGGAGAAGGTACAATTTTGTTTTGAACTCTGAAAAGAAAAATATACTTTTAAATTTTAAATTAAAGCCAATGTTGGAAAGTGACCAGCAATCAACAGAAGGTTTCCAACAGTGACAGTGAGCTTTTCAAAATAAATCTATTTCTTGCCATAGTGGAGACATTTCTTGGATACCTTATGACGCACAGTCATTTTGTAGTTTCTACTATTTTTGAAACTGGATCACACCAAAGTGCTTGTGAAATTATATCGACTCAATGCTGTGGCGTGAGTATTACCAAGAAATTCTTCACTTTTTCAGATTTAGGCAAAACCTGAACAGTCCACTAGAGGGTACCCATGTTCTATCAGAAAAAAAAAATCATGTTAAGGTTCAAAGTAAATCCAACAAAGTTGATTATCTATTTTGTTTCTGATTTTTTTTTTCTCTTTACGTATAGCATAAAAATTTAGGGTTTTTTTTTTAACTGCAAAGCTGTTAGGCATACACTGTCTTGAAATACATGTTTTTCTTACTTGCCATTCCCAATGCCTCATAATATTCTGTTTCCTTGGAAAAAATAAATTAGATGATTTCCAAAACCAGACACCAACATTTCAGCTGCAAGAAACTTTATGCAAGCATGCTAAAAATATCACAAATTTAGCCCTTTTCCTTTTGTTAAATGTCTGCAATGAAACTAACAGAAATTTTATTCCCTGAGGGAGTGACCAAATCTTTATGAGTCCTAGGAAGAGCCAAATTCCAGATCTAAACCAACCAGTTGATTTGGTAATTGATGATCATAGTGGGTCTCTGAACATCAGGGCCATAGCAAAGATGATGGAACTTCTTAAATAGCCTTCAAATTCTCCTCACTGGTCAGGAAGCATTATCCTGTACCACTAACCACTTAGTGTTCCCTGGCCTACCAACCAGGACCTCCCTCTAATTAGGATCTCTATGGTGACCCGTAAAGTGATACAAAATCGTTGCCGCATGTAAGGTCTCTGAGAGCCTGAACCCTTTTCCTGTAGAGGCTGGGTAGAAACTTTCAACTACCTTTTATTGTCCCAAAACAAACCCCCTTTCAACAATGCTACCCCTTGATCCTCCAAGCACTCTCTGAAAAGAATTGCACCAGCAAACAATGGGAAGTGACCAGACAGCTTGACATTACATTAAATAATGGGCTACAGTAGTCAGTCAACAAAGATGTATTAAGCACCTACTATGTTCAAGGCACTGTGCTAGAAGCTGGGGATAAAATAAGAGTTGCTCATAGTTAAATCGGAGTGACAACAAGTGAAGAAATATGTACAAACAAGCTATCTGCAAAACAAATACAAAGTCATTAAAAGTAAGAAGGCTTAGAATTTAGAGAGTGAGAAAAAGGCTCTTTGTAAGAGACAGAAGTTTAGATGGGACTTCACAGACGCCTTAGAAATCAGTAGGTAGAGATGAGAAGGGAGAGCATTCTAAGCCTGGAGGACAACTAGAGAAAGTACCCACAGCTGAAAGGTGGAGTGTCTTGTTTGTGGAACAGCAATGAAACCAATGTCACTGGACTGAAGAGGGGTTAGTAAAAAATACAAAGACTGGTCAGGTAGACTGAGACAAAAAGGGGCTAGTTATGAAGAGCTCTTAATGCTAAATAGAGAAGTTTGTATTTGATCCTGACGGTGACTCTCTGAGCTACTGAACCTTCCAGGTGACTCTCCATTTTGCATCAGCTGTTTTGCCTGGTTTGGACTCCCCACAACATCTCCCTCCTCCTCTCCACCACATTTGAGTTTCCTTTTGTATACTGTCTTCCTGCATTAGATTGTCCTTGAGGGAAGCAGGGACTGTCTTTCTTTTCCTTATTTGTAGCCACAGAGGTTACCACAGTACCTAGAACGTAGTAGGCATTTAATAGCTGCTTATTGAATTAAACGGAATTGAAAATTATACTTATCTAAGAGGCAACAGAAAGTCACTGGAAGTTTCTGAGCAAGGGAGTGATTTGGTCTGTCTTATGTATTAGGAAAACTATTTTGGTTGTTATACAAAGGGTGGGTTAAAAGAGGAGAGACTAGATAAGGGAGATCAGGTAAGAGGCTATTAGAGCTGTCTATGGGAGAAGGGGTGAGAGACACAACTAGGGTCACAGTTTGAATGGAGAGATGAGAAAAGATGAAAGAAATATTGTGGAGGTCTAATAAACAAAACTTGGCAGTTGTCTGCAGGTGAAGGATGAATGAAGTTACTCAGATGTTTCTGAGTTTTCAAAAACAGATAACCAAGATAATGGTTGTGCCACCAACAAAAGGAGGGAAGTTGGGAAAGAGTAAAAAGGTTTTTGTATTTTTTTGCCTCCACAAAGAGGGCTGCAATAAATATTTTTGTACATATGGGACCTTTTCCAACTTCTATGATCTCTTTGGGATACAGCCCCAAAAGTGGTATTACTGGGTTGAAGGGTATAAAATTATTTATAGCCCTTTGGGTATAGTTCCAGATTGCCCTCCAGAATGGTTGTATCAGTTCACAGCTCCACCAACAATGCATTATAGTTCCAATTTTTCCACATCCTCTCCAGCACTTGTCATTTTCCTGTTTTGTCATCTTAGCCAATCTGACTGCTGAGATGTGGTACCTCAAAGTTATTTTGATTTGCATTTCTTGAATCAATAGTGATTTAGAGAATTTTTCCATATGCTTAAAGATATCTTTAATTTCTACCCCTGTAAATTGACTGTTCATATCCTTTAAAAAAAATAAGGTTTTTGGAGAAGGTGATAAGTTCTGTTTTGCATTATACAGCATATTGTGCTAGTGCTCTGTAAAGAAGACATATCAAGGAGAAAGGTGACAATGAGATCCTGAGGAAAAGAGCCTTGGTACAAGTCGAAGGGATGGAAGAATAACAAAAAAAGGGAGAGCATCATTTCAGAAGCCAAGTGAGGGGAGAAGGAGGGATTGGCCAGCAGTATCAAATGGTAAATAAAGATCAAGGAGATGAAAACTCAGAAAAAAGCCAGTGGATTTATCATTTAAGAGGAAATATATAGATTGACAGCTTGACGATGAAGATTACTATCAAACATTGAAAGAGGGGGCGGAGCCAAGATGGCAGCATAGAAGCAGCAAGGTCCCGCAGCTCCCACACCGCCATCCTAAACACCCAGAAAATATGAGCCCAGACAAAGTCTAGGAAAGTCTAGGACTCTCAGACTCACAAAAATACAGAGAACACACCTCTCGCTGAAGGCAGCTCAGCAGCAAGGGCTCAGCACGGCCGCTGGAGCAGAGGCTGGAACAGCCATGCTGAGCTGAGCTGAGCCCTGCAGCCAGCCTTCAGAGGTTCTACAGCCTCCAGCACCTCCACACCTGCCAAGGCGTGAGGAACGGGATGGGAGAGGGCGGAGCAGAGACCCGGCCAGCCCAAAACCACAGCCACGACCAGGCAAGGCCCCAGGCAGGCCAGAGGAGGAGCAGAGCCTCCCAAGCCATGTGAGTCTACTTCAAAGAAAATCTAAAGCACCTGCCTGAGAGGAGCTTCGGTCAGTGACAGTTAGTGAAAGTGAAGCTTTGAAAATTAATTTGGGGATGATAAAGCAGTTCGGCCAATCTGCCCCTGGGGCAAGGAAGCAGTGGGGGAGGGGAACTACTGGAACCAGCAGCGGTGGCCACCACTAGGCTGCTTCAGAGCCCCTGGCCTGCGGACTCCACAGGGGGGCTGAATCGATTGATCAGGGCCAAGTGCTTTTGTGTTGAGCGGCCTGGATCCGGATAGTGGTCTTGGGTGGTGGTCTTGGGGTGCATTTTCAACAAGCCAAAGCTGGGGACTTGCAACACCCCCCTAATAGCTCCAGCAGCTGGGAAAACCCCAGCGATTTGGTACAGAGCTTTCCCCCCTGGAAGCAGAGTTTCACAGAGCTAAAAAAAAACCAAAACAACCAATTAATTGATGGGCCAACATGAGAAAGAGGAAGCAAAATAAAACACCAATAAAACTCTAGAATCCTTTTTTATGGATAAAAAGGGTCAAAACATGGAACGGGAGGAAGAGAGTCCAGAACTCAGAACTCCCATGCCAAATGCTTCCAAGACGATTGAAGAATGCCTAGAAGCTATACATCAACTGAAAAAGGACTTTGAAAACCAAATGAGAGAAGTGGAGGAAAAATTGGGAAGAGAAATGAGAATGATGCGAGAAAATCATGAAAAGAGAGTCAACAACCTGACTGAAGAAAACAACGCTTTAAAAAATAGA